>JAPYYZ010001186.1:0-16117 GCA_030522705.1 Eretmocerus eremicus
ATGAATGAGTCCACTATGAATTCTAAGAAAAATCGACTATACTTGTTTTGTTTACATTGCGACTCGCCGCACGCCGCGCGTCGTTACTCAACTCAGCATTGCTCGACTCGCTTTTGTGGTTTTCGCTAGCGGAATATAAGGAATTAGTAGGTCTGTTGAGATCGCACTTGCAGAATAATCGATTTCTAGAGCTTGAGATAGCCTTATAAACTCACAATGTGATTTCTTCCGCCCCAAGGGCTCAAAAAGCGTTTGAAAAATGAATTTTTGCTCGGAAGTACAAAAAACCACTTTTTTCGAAAACGGGTCGAAAAGTTACGGTGAAAATTCTTGTATAGATTTCATTTATCATGAACTTCAAGATCCCATTGGAATTTTAGAGGTGCCCAAAAGTCGTATTTAAAGTTGGTTCAGGCCCACCGTGCGTTGTATCCTATATGTTTATTATACAGTCTGTAGAGCTGCATCACTTATTAACTGCAACGGTAGTGTCGCAGTAATTGCCACAGTATTACTGCAAGATTTACGCTCACAGTACTGTCGCGAAATTTACGGCCGTATCACGATCGTAATACGGTAGTATCAAAATACGACCGTAATCCCATCGTAATACTGCGAAGTTTACTGCAGTAGTACGATCGTAGCGTCTCATTGTGATACTGCGAGTTCGCAGTAACGTACTATCGTATTACGGCCGTAATACGCCGAAATTTTCTACCAGGGCGAGCGCTTACGTATTAGGTGTTTCAAATGCGGGAGAGAGCCGCACACATCGCGCGCGAGAGAGAGGGAGGGAGAGAAGAGAAAAAAAGATATCGAGCTAGTACTTACAGACGATGATGACTTGCACGCAAAATATTGGTCATTGCCTTCTTGCACGCCGATGTCGCGCTCCGTCACTGACACCCGGGTCGGCTGTGGCACGTTTGGCTCCGGCCGTCGCTGGGTTATTCGCCATGGCGAAGATGGTGCACAAGGTCGTAGAAATTAGAGCAATGCGGGGCTCATCTTGGCGAGCCGTCTCGCTCGCGGGAGACCAAGCCCGCGAGACGCGTCGGAACGAGGCCGATACAAGTCTGAATTGCGGCTCGCGGCTCTCACGCGAAAAGCTCCCGGAATTCACACCGCGCGATGGTCAGATCCAGCGTCTAGAGCTGGCGCATTGTTTCTCTCTCTTTTTCTCACCTACTGAAGAGGCCTCGGTGGCCTAGTGGATCTAGTCCTTAGTCTCCCACGCGGAAGGCCAGGGCTCGAATCCCGGCCAGCATCACTGAGATTTTTTCTCACGTGCTTTACACGGTGGTCTCGGTGGTTCGGAACCCACCTTGAACTGTAGGTCCTCCTCACCAAGGTGAAATCGGTAGTTGGCAGTTGCTGAGCGTAACTCAACCCCACGCACATGGGTGCCGTCTGGATAGAGCTCGAAAGAGCGGGTGCCGAGACGTAAAACTAAAAACTTATATCTTTCTTACCTACTAGTGTGTTGCTCTCTCAATGCTGCTCATCGCCGCATTGTAACAATCCCTGTATCTGTAACAATCTGATGACATGAGTATATAAAATCGATAGCGCTGAGGCGAGAGTGATGGGTACTATTTCTGGCCACACATTGCAATCAAGATCCATTTTCGTCATCACACCGTAGAAGTCTCAAGTAATGTACTGTAGGCAAATAGCAGATAACTATGAAGGGTGGGCCCGAGAGAGGCGATTTGCGGAAATATTGATCATCGTTACTCCATTACGTATAGAAGGCCCTCGCCTGGCGGTTTACCGCTGTCATTACGACGGCGATAATGATGGATTCGGCATCTTGCGGATTATTACGGTTGGCTGGAGCAGCATCATCTCTTCTGCGCAGGCCACTGGACTCGAATAACGTGCATGATTCATGCGCATTGTATACGAGGCAGACCCTCTTACCATCCGACGTCTAATGCGTATTATCTTGCGATGGAGGTTCGATTCACTGGTGTGCGGCAGCATGCAGTGCTCGTGAACTGTCGTGATGAACCGACTCTCCAATGGCTCCAGAGCAGCGCATCCGCCCACTATTCAATGCCATGTAAACATAGCGCTTTGCTTGCCATTGACCGGCAATATTTGTCATGCTCGCATTCCATGTATCCTGTACATACACCTATTGTCATACTCTTGGCTCTTCGTATCGAGATCAATCAAACCCGTTGACGTACTGAGATTACTAGAAACTATGTCTCTCGCATCTTTTACATAATTCAGCAACAGCTCATCACAATAGTTGTGACAAGAATCGCGACTGTTCCTGTCCAACTGGGGTTGTTCGGCTTTGAATTCATGTATTTTTGTCATGCCGATTACATCAAATTGAAAAAAATTCTAATAAGATCAATTGATGATTCGTATCACGGGGACAGTTCTTCCATCATTAATTTTTCTTTTTAATTTTTGCTAAAAGCTCCTGATGACTCGTTGACGCGTCAATGGAAGTGACTTAACTTCGATGGAATTTCGCAATTTACTTTTCTCTTGAAGAGTCATAGTGTCGTATCATAGTCTCATTCACACATAGTACACTACGCACCTAGAGAGAAAAGTAGACTAGGGCGGACCTCGCATGGATTGCCCTCGAGACGTAGCCAAGGAGGGCATGTGCGAGGTCCGGTATGGCTCACGTTCCCAAGATCACAGATCATCATATTACATTTCCATTTTGAATTATGAAAATTGATCAATTTCAGCTTGTGGGATAGAGTTTCAAACGCTAAATAGGGAAGATGCTACACTGTGCACCGTTTGCGATACAGATACACACGCACTATCGTAGGTCCGAGCCCAGGCACGAAAAATTTCCATCAAAGGCATTATCAAATAATTCCCTGAAATGAGGATTCTTGATAACAGGCGGTACTTACGAACTAGAATGGTTTCTAGAAAAATCCTGCGCACGCTCTTCGCATTGTCGAGCAAGGTTTTAATCAATGCCGATCGACTTTTATCCGTCCTGCAAATCTATGAGGGCAAGGATCAACAGAGAGAAACCAGTTTCGGGGCGTTTGTTTAGCGCCTCTACACGTTTATTAATTTTTTTTTTTTTTACTATTAAGCCTCTCGGGTCCTTTTTTGAATCCTATTCCGACCACGCGGTGATTGTGTACTGCAGTAACTGTCAACTGTGTAGTAAGGCTCGTTTTTACGTGAACCGTGCACTGTTACACGCGCCGAGGACTGTGAACTGTTTCGTCGTCTCTACACGTGAGCCGCGTGGCGAAAACCTGAAGTTGGCAAGAAGAGCGATGTTGGGCAACAAATCCGGATCTCGCATCGCGTGTTTGCGAGCGACGAACTTGTACACGACTCATGAACCGCGAGAGAGTTCCGCCCCGTCTATGTACCCAAGAGCCAGTGTATATCCCGAGAGTAGAAACTTGAAAAGCTATGCCTGCTCTTCTCTCTCATGTGCGCGCGTACATACTTGTCTTGCGAAGACGCCATTACCCGACCAAAACTCGCGCGCGCTCGCGGCTCCTCCAAAATTAATCTGCGGAACGTATACGGGCGTTGCAAGGACAAATTGCGAGCAAGAAAACGAGCAGACTGGAGGGCTGAGATTGCGTCTGAGTGGATTGGAATGCCTGATTTTGGCGAGAGTTGACTCGATTTACGAGAAGTTTGCTTTTGCGCGCCCAAAAATGCATTCTGATGGGAAGCCTTTCGCGTATCCTGTTTGGAGGACTGTTGTTTTTCTCGCCCTATTCAGAGAGTTATTCGTTGTCCTGCGAGGGACCTCTGTAGTTTCTTTCGAAATTAAGATTGGTGAATCAATTAGTTGAGCTATCGATTGGCTGTCGATTTATTGTAATTAGTTCACTTTTTGAAATTGCAGAAAATGTTCTGGTCGAAGTTTGAAAATATTCTTCCAGATACAAACGAGCAAAGATAAAGTATTCTCTTTTGACGATAACAAACTTACCGAAACTGATACCTACTCTTATTGATCAGAGATCATCAATTACTTACAAGAATTTTTCTTTACTTCAAATTTTTCACTAATTAGAACCTCAAAGCTATAGAAACATCGAACGAGTCGAATGAATTAGATCTCGCATTTGATGATTCCGTGGTCCCCAAAATTCAAAGCTCTGAGCATAAGTAGAAAAAGTGGAAAAAAATATATCAAGAAAGATTTCCGAGAATCTCTGATCCGGTTGTCTAAGAGTATAAATACAACACAGTGAGAGCCTTTCGTAAAGCTCGACAAACTGCAATCTGAATGCTCGTTTCTTTGATACAGTCACGAGTGTACTTTGAGAAGAGTTTTTCAAAGGGGACAAGAGTGCTGAGGAATTATTACCATTGGCAAAGAATCCCAGCATTGAAGAGTTTGAGAAACAATTATTCTTCGAGATCGCGACCTGGCCGTGGAAAATATCGAGCTCGCATCGAATTCCCATAGAATCAATTCTTTTGTGAAACTGATACGTTTTTTCGACCCTGTAGAAGAGACTCCCGTAGAAAACATGATACCTATAGGAAATTCGAGGATATACGTTTGAGTGACGACCACAAAATGACCATAATATTTTCCATAATCAAGTATGTCTGTAAAAATTATGAACGCTCTCGCACAAAATGTCAATGTTGATAGAGGACGTTTCGAATTTCAAGTGGGAAGTCTTGTTGATATCAAGAGGATTAACTCACAAACCGGAAATTAATTAATCGTAAGTTTGTCATACGCAACTAACATCAATCACGCACATAGCATTACCAGGTGAAAAAAAAATTTCGAGTCTAAATGAGCAAGGAGGGCTCGTGAGGAGTATAGGGCCTTTGAAACACGGGGGCCTCGTTTGAGGACAAAGCACAGCTTGACTCGTAAAAATTGCTCTTGCCACGTGTGAGCTCTATTGACCCCTCTACATTGCGATTGGCCTTCGGATTACAATTGCAATGCGTTTGCTCTGAAAGGGAAGAGAGCTCGCAGCTGTAATACAACTGGAAACCAAAGCTGCTATTGCCAAAGCTTTGCTCTCTGCGCCTTCCTTTTCTCGCCGCTTTCATCACGTAGCGGCCTCGAAGAGAGAAAGAGGGATTGAAGTACACGCCATGCTTCCTGCATTTTATGGAGAAATTTCTGTTTGCACGCCACATGCAAAGCATTCCAAATGAAAGAAGAGTTGGTTCTGAATAGTCGCTCGCTTTATTTCTGCATTTATTCAGGGAATCATAATTTTCACTCGCTTGAGTTAATGGACTATACCAAAGAAGATGGAGTGCGATTTTCCATTTGGAAAATGGTGCACACTCGTAACTTAGTCTGACAGAGTTGATCCGATCACGGAAAAATTAACAAAGTTATGGGAAAAACTCAGGCGTTGTCAGGCTTCCATTGTGCCTTATGACGAGACTGTGCAGGCTTGAGTAATCTTTGGTCCGAGGAAATCGCGCTTTTGATAGCGACTTCGAACCGTTGCAGATACGCTTCATCAAAGTGGAACTTTGAAGTTTCAGGAGAGCTTACGCAAGTTGGGACGAAATTGAGAGGAGCTCGGGCTCTTTATATCAGAATAAAGGGGTCGGCCGGTGACAATGAATTCAAGTCCAAAGAAAGCTCGAGCGACGGCACGATCCTTGATCTATGATGAAAGTTGGTACGGTGAAGATTTGAAGACATTATCTGGTTGGGCCATGCCTCGTAATTGATGGCGGTAATTCTGTTGGACGGGAACGAATTTATCGCACACCTCTAGGGAAACTGCACCAGCTCTCCTCGGTTTTCCTCTTCTTCTGCCTCATCAAGTAGCAGCGTTTCCTCAGCAACGATTGGATTACTCTCTCCTCCCTTCTATTCGTTCGGGTGGAGGATTGGATGATTGATTATCACCGGAGAATTAAAGCAAGTAATCATCTTCAGTGACGGAAGTTTATTCGACAGATAATCTCCTTCAAAATTTTTCAAAATTTACTTGTGGTTCTTTTTCAGATAGCAAGATAGCCAGAACTGTGGGAAGTACGATTGCTATCAATTTTGCCATGTTTTTTGGCTTGCTTGTCAAGAAATTGTTTCATTTATCATCAGCTTCAGTTCGGGTTTGAAAATTTTATTCATTGTTGCAAAACGAAGGCCAGAAGTAGTACGTAATATCAATAGCAGGCTTGTTGAAGTTATTACATTTGCACGTAGACTGTAGATTGTCACTCGAAAGTTTCGATCAAGGAATATCTTGTCTCAAGCACCAGAGTGATCAATCGTTCGGAGCTGCTAAGAAATTGTAGGCGCAATCTAAGGAACCTCACTTGATACTTACGAATAAATTCAATGACCCCTATCTTATGGTCAAGGCATTTCTTGATTGTGAATATGAGAAAGCGGATCGACAGTTCGTCGCAACGATGAATCTCAATTCCTCTGCATCCAAATTCCAGTCGAAGACATCTCGCTGCCTTTGAAGGCGCTTCGGCATCTCGGAGTTCAAAGACTCATTTCCGAGACGCTTGGGCTCAAATTACCCCGTGTCTGCTCGCGCAAAAGATGATTGCGTCAAAATAGCTACCACACCTTTCCCGCCGAACTTATTCGTGCGATCTTCGCCCAATTTCTCCATCTCCCGCAGCCGCAACACACGCGCATGCGAAATCATAAATTGCTCAGCCGGGGACAGAGCGAGCCTGGCCCGCGTCTCCATTTCGAAGCTCCGACCCACAAGAAATACTGCGCTTATTACGTGCCAACGAAGTGCTGAGAGTTGAGCGATCAAAGCATCTTGGGGAACACAGAGGAAAGGCGAGCTTTGTCTCCGTCGCGGCAAAGCAACGTGTCGGGAACCGTCGCCGGAACAAACGGGCAAACGTCGACAGGCCTCAAACGAGCCTCTCTTACACACCTAATCCCGCATACACTGACGTTCGTGTACCCCAAGCGTCAGAGGGAGGCTAGAAACAGCTGCAGGAGTAAATTTATTCCGCACGAGGCAGAGGCGAAGCTCGCGGAAAGCCCCCAGGTGGAGGTATGCCTGTGATCCGCGCGCTCTCCCAAACGCGTTCAATTTCCTTTTGGCCCCCCTCGAAGGGATGCTGATGCCGACTGCTGTTGCTGCCGTAGATCTGTTGACGGTTGACTTAATTCATGTGATCGATATAGCCACGTCGAGGAATTGGGGATACGAGAGTGGATGTTCTTATTGGAGAATGTACCGTTCTGCATTGAGGGATGATGATGACTCTGGATCAAGAGTGAGTTTAGAAAATCTTTTGAGCGGGAAGAAAGGCGAGATATGGGAGGAGGAACTTTTCGAGGTCTCAAGAGCTTCTCCCGGAATGAATGTCTGAACGAGAATCTGAACTCAAATTAGATTGAGACGAATTCGCGATTCAAATCAAGAACCTTGCGTGATTCGCGGATACTCCCTCCAAAGACTTCGGCATTTCGTATTACAGAAAAGAAAATGTGTGCAAATATGAAAGTCTGCAGCGCTCCACGTAGAAATGTATTCTCTGACGGGGAGGGGGGAGGTTGAGAGAGATCTGTTCGTAAATAGCCACCCAGAAGGTTTTTGCGTATCCCTCGCCAATGCACACACCAGATACCGACCGAAAAGGAAGTTGGGGGAGATAAGAGAGTAAGGTTCTCTAAGGAAAAGCCGTAGAGGCATTTTCATTCTCCTTACGTTATTGCCTCCCGAACCATTCAGACGGAGGTTATGAGAAAAAAGAACGCGGAGGTACTGAAATATTTCATTTTTATAAGCAAGGTGAAAAAATGAGAGAAAAATTATTTAAGATCACGTAAATGCGATCAGATAGCTGCGAGTTAGAAAAGAATAAGAAAAGAGGTTGACTTGTCATAAATTCAACTTGAGTTGAAATACTCAGATGACAACAAATAACCCTCAATTTCAGCAATACTGTAATTCTTCCTCTCCACATCACTGATTCCTTTCAGAGTCGAAGCTATTTTTCCATGTATATTTAACAATTCTCCGATTTTAATCGATATATTGAGCGTTTCAGAAAAATTTTAGAAGCGTATGAAAGTCCATGGATTTTTAAAGAGACAGAATCAAGTATGAAACCAGAACTACGCTTATGAGAATCATATCCGAAAAGTTCCAGGTGATTGCCTCCATCTGAAATCACATGAAATCACGGCAAATAGGGAGTAGATTCTGTGATTGTGTATTTCATCGATGAGCATGGAAAAAATACGTACAGACAAAACTCCCTTATCCGAATTCCAAGGAACTGGATGCAAAATTTGAGTACGGGAGTTCTTCGAGATTCTATGGCATAATCTTAAATTCTTATTGTCCTTGATATAGATTTACGTTTTCTGAAATTACTTTGTTAAAGTCACATCATCAAACTTTGTAATATTAATAACAACACAACTGTCAGTGAAAGTTGCTAACCCGCATGAGATTAAAACTCTCACTCACAGAAAGTCAAATAAAACAATTGCTAAGGTAATGGGTGTTCAAATGAAGTTACGCAGTGCCAGAGAGATTCTTGGTTGATGCGAAATTAAATTATGCTAAACAGAAACAATGTATCTTACTTTCATTCAGCTGTGACTTGTGGAACCTGAATCCGTAATTTTCTGATCCCAGATCACTCTCTCAATGTCTTTGAGCTCTGGGAAATGGGAAATAGTCGCAACTGACAATTATGCTCTTTTTTGAAATTTGATTTCTTTAAGAATGACTCACGAATAATAATCTGATAAGACTGTTTTGTAATGAATCTTGGAATATCGTAGGAAAGGTAGAATGTACAGAATGCTTTTAATTGTAACATAATAATCATCGCCGATCCTTGTCACACCGCATGATCATTGAGAGGTGTTTAACTATATCAGACGTATATTTCTCTCTATATCAGACCAACTTCATCTTGAGAAAGGTATTGGGACACCTCATTTGGGTAATCTATGGTAAGATGGAGTGTACGATAGTAACCCACATCTCAACGGCATCAGATCAACGCATCAGCTCTCTCCACTCTTTTAACATAAGAGATATAACATACTCCTCCATCATAATAGGAATGACAGGCCTTGTAGAGGTAATTGTAGTGATGATAAATTCGTTGACGATTCCAGGTGGTTCACGGTGTGCATATAGAGCCTGCCCACGAAGTGAAAAAACGCAGTATTAGTCAGCCGCTCCGAATTCTTCTTCATTACGATGACAGCGTCTACAGGTATGTGCTTGAACTTAGATGCCTGTGGAGGGTTTTCGACCAAAGTGACGTAAGCTAATGGTTCTGACTCTCTCGTAGTCGTAATCTGTTCGCTTGGAATCTTTTTTAGAAACCATTGTTGCAGATTTTTTCAACGAAAAACATCCTCTTCAGCTATGCCCAACTTGAACAGTATATTAGTAGCATCAAATTCATCATGTCACTTTGGTCGGGAACCCGCCGAATCTTGGTTAGAAGCAATAGGACCAATTCGATATCGAAGACAGAAAGTGACCTTGAAATAGTACTCCTGAAGTTCTCTCTCCATGGTAGAGAAAATGGGTTCAAGTTTAGTTACAGCTGATCATTTGATAGATAATGACTGAATTTTTGGGTATCGCCAAAAACTGATTGGGAAATTTGTTGAATCATCACAATAAGTTAAGGATCTATAAAACATTCAGTATCCTATGGCTTGCGACCACCGTCTGATGAGAATTCGAGAAATTCTTTCCAAATGCATGAGGTTACGCTCATCTCAGATCATTGCGCATTTGCGAGTCGTGTATTCCCCCATTCCAAGCAGTCATCAAAGTCAGTGATGCCTCATGATTTCCACAGCCAACCTTGTGATGCGCATTCAGAATATTCGGAGCCATCTTCTTCTTTTACGAGTGCAAATTTGCAGTCCTATTACGCGGTATCTTATTTCTCCCAGCAAGGATCTCATTCTGAATCCCATGGATGAAGAAAATCTTGGCAACACTATTGGGATAACCCAAAGCTGGCTTTACAGTCATATTACACTCTCCTCCCCTGGCCGTAATTCTTCACCCAACCCTTTCTTCCTCTGCTTCTTTTCTTCCTTCCTCTCCGACAGCCTCCTACCCTTCGAGTCTCTCTCTTTCCCATTTTCGTCGCACGGATTGTAATGAAATCCCGAAGTATCCCGCTGACTCGGCTCAGGTTATACCTACACCAGCTCACACTCACATACAAGGCACACGTGCAAGACAAAAGTGCTGCGTGTCGTGTTTTGTCTCGCTAAAGCGGCTTTAGTTCGCGCTCGAGGGCTCTTGGCCAGGGACCAGCGCTCGGCAAAACTTCGTCCTTTTTCAGCCTCGAAAGGAATGTTTTCAAATCAACATCTTCAACCTTTTCCGGCTCGCTTGGACTCTCCCGCAACGACCTGCGAATTCATCTCGGCGTTTGCGATTGTCTCATGGAACTTATTCGCATGATGCGTTCACGGTGTTGCTTTCTCTCTGTGCAAACAATACGACATTGACCTTTGTTCCAAGTTGTATGATCTTTCGTCGCGGACAGAAGTACCTCAAGTACGAAACATCGAGTGGGTCGACTTGCTAATTACTCTTACACAAAGATTCCCGTTACGACAGACTTCCATCGTCAGTGGCTCCACACTTCATATCAGTCCGATGACCAACGCTAGACATGCCAATTTCACTATTCAAATTGAATATCCAACTTGGATTAGTTCCAAGACCTTGTAAAATTCAGATTAGGCCATTATGTCCCACCTGATGCACCTCTGCGGCTCATGAGAGGCCCTTTAGTGCTCTCATCAAATAACTTTCCAACGGCTACGTTCGTTGGATGAACGTGGAGCATAGTATGCGACTACTTCAACACAGAGAATGGAATTCATCCACGGCTAATTGACCGGGTATACGGACGAGAAATCAACTTGCCTCAGAAATTTTTATTTCAACATTTTGGGTGGGGAAACTCGATGAGTGCGAAGAATTGCAAACGATTGATGATTAGAAGGTCCGCGATCATGTTTTTCTCTGTAGTTAAGTTTTATTCATGTTCCAAAGCTTTCGTAACAATTACAATAATCTGCAATGACTGTGATGACGTCGCCATCGTAAATTGAACTATTGACTTGAAAAACTGTTGCAGGTATTGCAGATTATCGAGGATTATTGTTGACAATTTCTGGTACGAGTCGATAATTTCTCTATCAAACCTTCGGGGGTCTTATAGGTCTAGCCTTGTTCCTGTAAATCGATTCTTTCCAGGAGTACTAGTTATTTAGAAATGTCTATACTCATTTTTTCATGAAACTGCTCCTGTTCTGGCTGTATTTGTGATTTTGTGGAAGTCATTTCACAACAATACATGTGTTAGATTTGTGATCCAACTTAGAATTGTCCTTATGGGGTAATGATTCTGTGAAGATACTTGAAACGATCTTGAAGGACCAGGGTTTGTGTAAATGGACAAAACACAATACAACTTATAGAAAGTCATATATTGCGACGTTTTGTACAGTGCAGTTCACTGATCTCATCAGGGGTCTCGACTCTCCGTCTCTCAACCCCACCTGTGATACCTTCTCACTTGATGTCTCTTCGATTATATCTAATAGTTTATGCCTGTCAATCGGACGTCACCCACAGAATGAAACACCTGACATGAGAGTAGACACTGAGTCTCTTTTCGAACTTAAACTTAGATATGTGAGTGACTAAAAACTTTGTGTAAATATTAGTATGTACTGAATTGTTGTAATTGTTGCTATATACTTGGTTTAGCCATCTCGTGTTTGTTCTGTCATTCGAATTTTCAGCCTGATGAGGTTAGTGAACTGCACTATACGAAACGGCGCAATATGTGATTTTCTATAAGTTGTACTGTGTTTTGTCCATCTACACGAACCCTGGTCCTTCAAGATTGATTCAAGTATCTTCACAGAATTAATATATGTGTTATATCAAAGAACAGCTTTAATGGGTTTGTTGATATCGCTCTCAAATATTCGAAGACCTGGAACTTCCGTCTTTTAAGATGAATTGCGACTTGAAAGGTCACAGCGGGTGTCTACGTTCTTATCGTACTATCTACCACTTCTGTGGGCTGATATAAGTGCAGCGCCCCAGCTTTTTCATCAAAAGTAATTGGAGTTTTTTTCTGACCCAACGGAGCCGTAAAAAAGCTTTATCGTCCGCTCATATCGTCCTCCACACTACAAGTCAGCTACTAACCTCTCTCCGTGGTCTTTCATTTCAACCCCCACATTATTTTTGTAGCTCTCTTTGTGAAAATTTTCCGTTCCAAAATCATGGACGTTTGGCCATTTTACTAATAGTAACAGTACATCACGAACAATAGAGAACGGCGCAAAATTCTTTCAAAGCAAATAATCAATACATTTGGATATGGAGTCTTTCATGCTTAGAGTTATCTGAATATGAATTTATTAGACTGTATAGTTGGAAAGTGGTCAGTATTTCATGACGAAATACCTTACTCACTTTTCAACTGTGGGGGAGTGATTTATCTCAGTGTTTCGCGTATCAAATAGGAAAACGCTCAGATAAGCATCGCAAACAGATCAAACTCGTAATTCATGATCAGTGGTCACATCACAAAAGAAAGCAGAGTATGATTGAGATTAAAAATGGTACTTTTGCTTTTTCGAGCGCCTGCTTCAGTAGAGTTAATTACGTCGAGGCATCGATGTTCTATCTACTCGGTATAAGCGTGAGCTCGACCGCTGCCTCAGCAAAGCCTCGTCTACTGTAGCGTGTCGAGAGGCGGCCGATAAAAAAGTTCAGCATTGAAAAACAGGATTCACTGTAACATCGCGCGTGCCTCGTAATTTATTGCGCGCGAGAGAGCGTGGCCTGGCTACTTTTTTCCATCTTTTAGGCATTCGCGGTTGACAAACAGCTGCTGTTCTTTGATGAACTTGTTGGAGTTCTTTGACATGATATGCTCCGTGGATTATGCAAACGTCGCGTGCGCCACTGGAGTGAATAACTCATTTGTTTCAAAGGACACTATACGTCGAAGTTGCGGCTTCGACATTCAACGGATAAGTCATTTGTCTTATAGTGCCCTAGCTCTGCGTGTCACCCAAGACCTATTCAATGGCTAAAGTGCTCATTTAGATCAAAACTTTTCGTGCTCCTGAATGACTTATTGTCGCGTTTGACCTGATTTTGATTGGAGATGAATTGTGTAGATCTATCGAAGTTCTTGTTAAATAAGTGCATCTTCAGAATTTGCGAGATTTACTTTCTACCTCATTTGCAAGTACTCGAAGCACTTGTTTCAATTTCTTCACTACATCGCAAAATTTTTGCAAACTATTGTTATTCGATCGAGCTGATACTTTGAATCGTCCACTGTTTCTGTGGATTCAGAAAAATACTGTTTGATTCTTGATTAGTGTCAGGGGGTAGGATACTTGGGCCCTTGTCCTCCTACGTGCCTTCGACCCATTATCATGGCCAATTAATTTGATATGAATGATGCATTCTTTGTCATAATGCGCACTCTTGGGTGTTGGGATACAGGTTTTTCTTAAAAATTTTGGGGTATGTTTTATTGGTTGAAATAAGGTGAAGTTCACAGGTCAAGGACTCAAAGTCAGAGAGTTTAGGTAGGTATCGATTTCAGTTATCTTTCTCTCCCTCTTTAGAGACAAGACCCGAGAATACAAGTCTCTTCCAAATTCAAAGCTCTCCATTCTCTCTGACATGAATTGCGTTGGTGAAAGTGATGCTGGCTATTCTCTTCTTCCTCGTATCGCTTACTTGAGCAGAGCTTATTTTTCTCGTCGGAAATATTTGCGTTGAAAACTATAGGGTTTGATGTAGTACCAAGAACTATTTCCTAAATTTTGTTTCCTTTCGTACGATTGAATTTTTCATCTAGTAATGAGCCTCATGCTCCACGATCCAGAATATTTACTGTCTTGGTATTTTATTTCTCTAATATTCGTCTCCATTAACCCCCTAACAATTTACGTTCTCCGCTATCTGCGAGTGAGTCATCCACACGCACTTAATCAGATTTTTTGGTACTGAACAATATAGTCTTCAATGGCGATAAAATTGTTTCTGATCAGTGACCAATGATAGAAACTAACGCTTGCGTTCTGTGCCCTGGTGAAGCGTTAATATTAGACAAGTTATAATATTCTGCGAGGCATGACGAGACGCATTAGAGGGATAACTTTGGCAGCGCTCCACACCGACCACGTAATCGCCTTGTTACTATTAATGGAATCATTAATCCGATGGAAATATGCCTGCGGCCATGCCCGCTTTCATCCTTGATTTCATGTTTATCGAAGTGATGTTGATACGTAAGCCACGATACTCGGCAATTGAATCAATTCTACTGAACAAAAGTTTTTGGAATGATGATTCACACCGGAAAGTTTCAGGATTTGAAGCATCGACCGTTATAAGATATCGCTAAAGAGGTTATCTTTTGTGTAAAAAGGCTCACTCTCTTTTCTTAAGAGGAAAAAATTCTTTAACAGATAATTCTCAAAAGCTTCATCTGGTGGATTCTGAAAGATGGGTAGATTCTTTTCTCGAAGTTGGGAGAAGTTAATGAGGTCTTTGAAATTTGTTCAATTCAAGAGCTGCCATGTTCTCAGTTTGAATAGTTTCTGATGTGTAGAGTTGTTTTCTAATGTGTACAGCATGTATCTAATTCGCAGATCTGATGGGTTGGTTCAAGTTTGAAAGAGATCTTTTCCAAAATACATTCTTTCGTTTCATTTGTGCAGGTCCATCTCAATGTGTTTATCATTTGCCAAACAAAGCACATGAACAAGAATGTGTTCATCCTCACCTTTTATCCTCACGGATGTAAGGATCAGAGATTGAATTTCAAGTCTTATGGGGTAACGTGATCTGGTCCACGCCAAAGTTTGATAATGTCAGAGTTCTTATTCTCACGTCTGTTGGTTTACCATCGAGCTCTTCAACTGTTGCAGAGCTGCGAGGTTTGTGTCCTCCAATTTCCAAACAATTCCACCCTGGTTGAAAGGCGAATTTAAGATGACCAAAAACTAGCCATAAGTGGACGATTTCTGGCCAGTTCGACCAGAAACTGGCTGGTTTTGGCCCATTTCTGGCCAATTCTATCTCCATTTTCTACCAGGGCGAGTATAGGCGAATATCTTGTAGTTTGTTTTTCAATAAAATGATCTCTGTATGATAAAATTGTCCTGAATTAAACCTCCTCCTCACTGATGAATCTAAGAGGCTATCTAAGGTACATAGAAATGCGATGCTCACTATGGGCGATAAAAGCAGTTACTACTGGCTGTTGGAAAACTCGCTTTACTTGAGTTGAGAAAGCTGTAAGGATATCATAACCATAAAAGTTATGCGACTCAGAACTTGCCTCATTCGCAAGCATAACTTCATCGGCGTACGACTCTCGTAACCCTTTCACGAGTAATTTTAGAAAGATTCAAATCAAGCTGCCCAAGAATGTACTTTTCTCCCATTCCACAACCCATTCAAGATAACCCCATGTATTCATCGTCTTCTCATCAATGGAGCATAAATTTGGGCATGGTTCTGGATAATACCTCGCGTGAACACTCGTATCGACTAGTATAAACAATGTGCAGGAACCAAACTCAGTTTTGGTGAAAGGTGGAGAAATCATTAGGATGGAGAAGTTTAGTAAATAAATGTAAGTACCCCTTTTCAAATATTCGCCTCCCGTTTTCTGCATGTTCATCCAGACCATTCCATCATTTACGTTTCCAATTCTCGAATCGGAATTCATAAACTTCCCTAAGATGGAATTGTGAATCAAATTCCAATTGATCTCACCCTGTGAGCTGATCCTCTCCCAATCAGCCAGCAGAACTGAATCTACCAACCAAAGACTACTAAACGAGGCAGAACGAGTCCTTACGGCAGCCAAGACGAACATCATCGTCATCCAAACCCATAACTCACACGCGAGCACGGCCTGGCGAATCGAATTTTGTGCTCGCGGAGTCTGAGCAAGTTGCGCGAGTTGCTATGTACGAGTCATGCCGAGCTCGCGGTTGCGGTGCACTGCGCGAGCTCGGTTTTGGGCTTTGGGGCGAACCTCGGCCATACCGCGCGAGAGTACACCACCGCAGCGCCGGCAGATCTCGCGGCTCATGTGCGTGCCCAGGGCCGCA
>JAPYYZ010001187.1:0-23226 GCA_030522705.1 Eretmocerus eremicus
GAAGCTCGGGACACCTGCGCTGATTGCGTTGGTTTCGCTCCCAGCGCCTACGTGCCGCGTCTCGCTTCTTCATGAGCGCTCTCAACTCGGGACCAATCCGAGGAGCATCGCCTTTACGGGGTCGAACCGTTTTTCCAGGCGCTAATTCATTCAAAACATGCTTTAAATTTTCATTGAGACAGTCAATAGTGCCTTCCAAGCTGGTTTCAGCATTTTCAAGGGAGGATCAAACAAGGAGCCAACTGAGAGGCTCCATGCTCCAAAGTCACATAGATCCGAAAAATCAAGGACGGCGGCAGTTAACTTGAACTCCAGAGGGGCACAGATGCAGGGACTGTCAAGATTGTCCTCGAAGGGATAATCAAAGATGACGGAGATATTCGCCGTCTCTCAGCCATTGCAACGTTGAAGGTGCACAATATCGATGATGTAACAATCATCGTGGATGTCAAAGATGACATTGTGAATAGCGTTGGAGGCAAACATGCGGATGCCGTGTCAGTCAGGAGGCACACAGATTACAGTTGTAATGGTTTCAGCTAAGCTGGCCCATAGCATTACGTCGGAGAGTATCGTTTGCATGGGATAGGCGAATGCAAGGGTTCGGGAGGAAGACGGAATCCTAAAGTGCTACGATTGTGTACAGTAAGGACATACAGCTCCCGAGTGTAAAGAGCCAAAGAACCCTATCACGCACTGCTACTGCTGCCTCGACGAGAACCACCTCGCCCCTAAATGCTAGGAACCCCCAAAAGTCCTGGGTTACGCGCTTCTGAAGCTGGACAGTACCCAAAAGTCTCAGGCCCTCGACTGCGAGGTCTACTCACGAGTGGGAGCCCAAATTGGCCGCAAGAGCCACAAACCCAATGGCTAGCTTCCTGCAGGCAGAAGTGCGCAGGAGCCCGAGAGCTCATGATCTCCTGGCAGCTGATGCCATGCGCAACCGAGCTGACGTTCTGGTCATCTCAGAACAAAACCAGAAGAGGGACCTCCGTGAGTCCAAATCTGACCTTAGAAGCTGTGCGGCCATGCAGATCATGACCTCGTCAGTCTACGAGACCGAGAAACTTATGGGCCAACATGAGTCCGCGAGGAGAGTCATAGGGAAAGTGATGATCTATAGCTGCTACTACTTTTCCAATGCTCCCATGGAGGTTCTTCTGCGGGAGCTTGAAGGATTGGAAGACTGCATCAGACAGTCGTGAGAACCAGCGATAGTTACGGGAGATTTCAACGCCAAATCACCTGGTGGGAGTGGCGGACCAGGAGATGCGCGCGGAGTCGCGTGAGCAGATACGACGGCCCTCCTAAACTTGGTCCTGGTGAACCGAGTGGGCTGAACAACTTTCCATCGAGGAAGAGACTGCCATGGCCTAGTGGATAAGGTCCTGGTCTCCCACGCGGGAGGCCGAGGTTCGAGTCCCGGCCGGCACCACTGAGATTCTTCTCATGTACTTTTTACGGTGGTCTCGGTGGTTCGGAACCCACCTTAAACTGTAGGTCCCCCTCACCGAGGTGAAATCAGTAGTTGGCAGTTGCTGACGCGCTGGTTGAGCGTAACTCAAGAGGCCGCCGTGGCTTAGTGAATAAGGTCGTGGTCTCCCACGCGGGAGGCCAGGGTTCGAGTTCCGGCCGGCACCAGTGAGATTTGTTCTCATGTGTTTTTCACGGCGGTCTTGGTGGTTCGGAACCCACCTCAAACTGCAATTCCCCCTCACCAAGGTGAAATCGGTGGTTGGCATTCGCTGACGCGCTGGTTAAACGTAACTCAACCTCACGCACATGGGTGCCGTCTGGATGAAGCTCTAAAGAGCAGGTGCCGAGACAAAAAACTAAGGAATTAAGTTTTTCATCGAAAAAGAAGGAGCCACCGTGGCCTAGTTGATAAGGTTCTTGCCTCCCACGCGGAAGGCCAGGGTTCAAATCCTGGCCGGCACCAGTGAGATTTTTTCTCATGTGCTTTTTACCGCAGTCTCGATGGTTTGGAACCCACCTCAAACTGTAGGTCCCTCTTGCCTAGGTGAAATCGGTAGTTGGCAGTTGCTGACGCGCTAGTTGAGCGTAACTCAATCCCGCGCACATGGAGGCCGTCTGAACAGAGCTTGAAAGAGCAGGTGCCGAGACGTAAAACTACGAACTCAACATTCTCCCATCGAGGAGAGGCCACCGTGGCCTAGTGGATAAGGTCTTTGCCTCCCACGCGGAAGGCCAGGGCTCGAATCCTGGCCAGCATCACTGAGATTTCTTTTCGTGTGCTTTTCAGACCGTCTCGGAGGCTTAGAACCCATCTTGAGCCATAGGTCTCCCACACCGAGGTGAAATCGGGAGTTGGCAATTGCTGACGCGCTGGTTAAGCGTGACTGATCCCCAGGCATATAGGTGCCGGCTGGATAGAACTCGAAAGAGCGGGTGCTGAGACGTAGAACTAAAAACTCATATCTTCCATCAAAGCGGGTGGTCGTCATTACTGGATCTGACATTCGTCAGCTCGACGCTCATCAGACGACCTGCCAAATGGAGGGTTCTGAGCACGGAGTCGCTGAGCGATCATCGCCACATTTGCGACGTGAGGACGTCGCAGCCGTACTCACGACCGTCTCCTCGCCTCCGCCTGGGTATCTTGGATCGGAGAACTAATCACGCTCGTAACTTTTTCTATGTTGAGGTACCCGGGGGGAGAAAAGGCGACGGCAAGGAACGGCCGTCGAGTAAGCAGAGCAGCAGTAGATCAGGAGCAGCAGCGAGGCCAAGCATAGTGCGCGTTAGAGCCGTTGAGGGCAGCACCTCCCAGGCGCGAGTTGGGTGGACGCGAGGGGAGAATTGGCCGCAAGAGACGCCGCGGAGCGGCACTTGTGGATTGTCGCTCGACATGACGCGAAGTATTTTTGAGCGCTCCAGAAGAATATTGAGATTTCCGTGTAGCCGTTGGGCACTGAATAGCGGGATTACGGATTCCGTCCTCCACATTTTGGGACGACGTCCTTTGACGGTGAGTACGGTTTTTGGTTATGATCCCGATTTCGATCCTCCTCCGTGTCTCTCGTGCTTGAGAGTCGTGCGCCGGGGATCATCCTCGGGAGTGCCGTACCCGGGGCCTTGGCCATGCGCCACGCGCGTTGGCCGTTCGTCGGAAGTGCCGAGCCCGGGAAAATCGCCCTTGCCCACGCGCGTCGCGGCGTTGCCCCTCGTAAAGCCGCGCGGCGAGCTAGGAGAGCTGCTCGGGCAGCTACGTCGGGAATAGAGTGATCCTCTCCTCTCAGCGGTGGTGCCGTCTCGAGGGCCTGCCCCTGGGAGCCACACAAGGTTCTTCACGTCGCCCTTGGCCGGCACAGAGCATAGCTCGGCCCGCCAGGGTGTCTCGCGTTGCCTCCGTGACGGCGTGCGCATTCAGGCCATCCTGGCCACGAGGCTGGCTGGCGGCGGCCATTTTCGCGTCGAGCACGAGGAGCGTTGCAGGCGGAAGTCGGCCAGCGGAACGCGCGCAGATGGGGGGTCACGTGACGCGAAACCTTAGGGTGCGTCTAGAGATGTCGTCTTGCGTGGTGTCGATGTCGTGTCGCGCAGCTTAGGGTGCGTCCAGGGAGGACAGATCGCGCGGATGTCGGATGTGTAGGTAGAGATGCGTACGTATGGGAGGTGCTCGCGTGCGGTAGAGATGTGGTGTATTGGGAATGTATGTGAATGGAGTACAGGGTTAAACGAATGGGCGCGTAGCTTGATGAGAATACACACTGGACCTATCTCTGGCCGATAGATCCACCCCTCCACCTCATTTACAGGTGTGCTCTGTACCCAGACGTAAGTAGCTGCTCCGCCCTTCGGGCGCGGGGACTTGGGCCAAATCCCGATCCGGCCAAATAGAAATGAGTTGTGACCTTGTGAGTTAACATAACCTCACATTCCTCCGTCACACATTTCTCCCAAGATCAGCAACATGAAGAGATCCAGAAACAACCAGAACATCGTGGGATGGCAAGTTCAGAAACTCGGCCGAGTTGAGTTTGAGGGAGCGATCTTAGATGCGGAAGACCTCACCGAGCGACATATCCCGAAGGAAGCTGTTACCATAGCAACAAGTGCGATAACGAGAGCTTGGGACTCCTCCATGCCCCGCAGGGAGAAGTCGCGCCTTGAGAGGGAGGGAAAATACTCATTGAACCGTTGGAATTGGAGAGCTCCAGCGTAGGAGCAATGCCTGAGGAGGGAGACGCAACGATACGGCGAGCGAAGGCAACCATCCGCTGAGGTCAACCAGGAAGCGTATGAGGCAGCTAAGGAGCGCTTTTAGGATGCCATCCGCCAGAGGAAGGAGGACTGCTGAGAGAACCTGTGCAGAATGGTCAACGCTGATCCATGGGGTACACCCTACCGAATGGTGATGCCACGACTCTGGACCCAGTGCGGTTCCTCCGTTTCAAAGGACCAGAGGACGATGCTGAGGATTGTGAGGGAGTTTTTTTCCAGGAGGTGAGCCGCCGACCATGCTTCCGTCACTGATAATTGAATCCATACCACCGTTCGAGGGGAGCAAAATGCGCCTGGCGGTTAGGAGGTTGACGAATGGAAAGCCCCCAAGCCTAGATGGGATTCCGAACGAGGCCCTGCAGATACCTGCTGGCACGTTCAACGAGTACATGTGCGCCGGAGTAATCCCAAAGTCGTGGAAGCGCCAGAAGCTTGTGTTTGTCACTAGAGAGGAGGGTGAAGACCCATAACCCATCCTGCAGAGGCCTTTGGGCATGCTCAACACGTTGGAAAACTGTATGAGAGGATGATCCTAAACAGGCTCGAGAGAGTTTACCTACGGAGTGGTGGGCTATCGCCGATGCAGTTTGGATTCCAGAAGGATCGCAACACGCTGCACGCGACTATGACCTTGCAAGATAGGGTCGAGATGGCACTGAGTCTCGAGCTGAAACCACGTGGACTCTGCGCAATCATCGCACTCAATATGATGAACGCCTCCAACTCAGTGCGCTGGGAATGTATCTACAGGTCGCTGGTGGGGAGAATCCCAGCCCTTCTCCGCGCTGTGGTCAGTGATGACCTCCGCAAACGGTTCTTGGTCTTTGACAATGATGGAGGCAGGACGACGGTGGAATTGACAGCAGGTATAATACAGAGATCTTTATTTGAGCCATTTTAGTGGAATACCCAATACGACAGCTCCTTGAATATGACCTTACCACGCGGAGTTGAGCTCGTGAGATTTGCGGATGACGCTGGAATGGTTGCTGTCGCTACGTGTGCGTGGATAGAGGAACTCGTTGTCAACAAGGCTTTAGACCGGATTGGTGAGTCAATCCCGGACCACCACTTGAGACTCGCTGAACACAATTGCGAAGGGCTGCTGATCACCGAGGATAGGAGCTACAAAATTTCCGTCTTCACCATCAACGCGCATGTGATCTCACTCAAGAGAGAAATCACGTATCCCGGGGCGTGGTTCGATGACACTTGGACCTACAAGACGCACGTCAGAGAAGCCACACCCAAGACAAAGAGGGTGAGGTCTGCTTCCCAACGGCTGATACCAAACATCGGTCGGCCCATGCCAAGCAGGAGAGCACTTCTGAACGCCGTGAGGACGTCTATCATGCTGTGGGGTTCGCTCGTATGGAGAGGGAGGGTGGCGTAGCAGAAGAAACACAGATGAATGAGACCATGGGACCGGTTCAAAGCCAAGCATTGCTCTATACCGTCGGCGCTTATTGCACCATATCAATTGATGCTGCATGAGTTTTAGCTATGACACCCCATATATATATATATATATATATACGAGGCCTGGGTTCATCCTTGGGGACCTAGTATCAACCACGTTCCGCAATGGGATGACGTCACCTAGTCCATCAAGACGGCGATCACCGCCCAAACAAGAGAGGGAACGATACCAGCAACTTCAGGCAAGGGGCGCAATACAACAGATGGCGGGCCGCGGAGAGAGAAGAGAGGAGAGAAAGATGACCAGTACCAGAAAAGACGCGCCACCTTAGGAGCGCCAGAAACACCACTCATGCATTAAGTAATTCGCGAGCAGTTCCAAGCTGCTACAGGAAAGTCGGTGCATTTTACCTGTGCCTCTCCCCGTTACCGGGTACGAGGCCGAGAAGGCTTTAGTCGGTAATGGTCCTTGAAGAGGGCCGGGAGGCGATTCAAGTCGATTGCTGAGTATTTTCATCACCCAAACTAATCCCTGGGCTGACCCGGACACATGGGGCTCATCACAAGAGCTGGTTTCTCGCTTTTGAGGCGGCCCATCATCTGGCTTACAGTTTCGCCCTTCTTTGAACTACCTTCGGGAAGAAAAAAGAGGTGCTCAGTTGAATGCCGACTATCAATTCCAGTCCTGGTTCAAACCCATACTGGTATTTTGATATGTTATTTGAACATATCGAGTCTGCTTGTATAGAAAACTTGCAGCGGTTCCTATTTTCAGAAAGAATACAGCCTGAGCCACCCTTATCTCTAAACATGTGGATCGTTAATCTTACCAATTTGCCGTCGGTCCCAAAATTGGAGGAGTTCTCGACGAGCCGACTCTTATTCTTCCTAATCCACTCCCCAAGTACCATTTCCCATTCATACAGCCGACAAACTATCCCTCTATTTTCTAAGTGATCTTGTTCGGGATGTTCCGGAGGAACGAGGGCACTCGTCAAAGGACATCAAATGGTAATAGTTCTCACCAGTACTGAAAGAAAGGAACGACAATCGATGTATTCGCATGAACAATTGGTACTATTGCAGACGACGAACTACTGGTGAGGGAAAATAGGCGGGTGCCTATCGCGAATCGTGAGCCAGGTGGATTACCGTATTTCAATACGAGCTAGAATGATAACACGAATGAGGGCTACTGCGTGCGTCGCGAACATCAGATTCTTACACTTTGGTGATCAGACATACGTGTCGGGTCCATTCTCACGATCGTTCACGTACACATCATCTACAATCATGTTCTTCAAAGTTGAGATCTCACATTACCAATCCATTTCAACGGTGTTTTAAACAGAGACTCAAGGACCTCATCGTGAATGAGAGACGAGTAGCGAGTGTCGGATGCGGGGGCAGGCAGCCTCGTGGTTTTCATTCCTGTTAGTGGAGAACTTCCTTTTCATGCTTCATTAGGATCAGATGCAGAGAAATTTGGGAGAAATAGATAGTAGTCCTGAGATCTTGATACATCCTGTCATACTTGATATATGTGACTTCGTTTATTGACGTATTCTGGATGAGGAGGTTGGGAACTTTCAACAGTAGAACCAGAAAATACGAAGTCTCCATCCCCAGTAACGGGTCTCTCATTCACGCATTCATTACCTGCATATTTTTGAGATCTAATGGGGAGGATTCGGACTTTTACTGGAGGATTAGACATTTCATAGTTGTAGATGACGTATCAGGGTTCCTCTATTACTCTTTTCATCCAAATTAGCTCGTTTGAATGACCAAAGATATCTAGAGTTGCAGCTTCTGTGGCAACATCATTGCTTGTGGTATACCTCCGAAAAAGATTCAGCTCAGATTTCGTTCCAATGATATTTCATCACCCACTGATACTACAAAGCAGTATTCGCTTCCCTCCTTTTGCCCCAATTAAGATCGACGTCTTAATACCAGCGGAACACCGTGCACGCAGGCTCTATTATCTTTAGTTGGTATGTGTAGATAGAATATACGTGGGTTTTCTGGACAATCCTTATTTATTCTTGGCAGTTATGTCGACGTTTCGCCGACTTTTTTGTCGGCCTCTTCAGGGCTCTAAAATTATCTTGGGTTTATGAGAAACCATGTCAATTATGATTGTAAAAAAATTTTTTTACATATCGCATTCAACTCACCAAAATAAGTAATTAGTACATCTTGATGCAATCTACATACATATGCGTTATCAGACGAGGTGCTTGGCAAAATCTGGAGATAATATTAGTGCGTAAGAATGGGACTATGGAGATTTTTCTTAATAGGTGACTTAGAAGACTTACTGTGGCCACCGCTTGAGTATGATAGGACGGACCTCAGGCGCATCATTGCGTCGATGGTCTCGATGTTATTTGATCGACGACAATGTGCCGGGGTGCCGAGTTTCCCGTTCTTATATACTCGACGGGTGGCCATCAGCTTGGACTGATGAAAAGCGAGCTCGAGGGCGGAGGTTGTATCCGGAGACTATGGGAGCCGAGGGAGTGGCATGGGTAGAGTGTAGCAGCTGGTGTGTGGGTATAGCGTGGCTCCGCGGGGAATGGCCAGCTCGGTTTCTCGTGTCGCTATGAGCGCTTCTATTGTGTGAGGTACAGTTTGAGTGTGTATGCGGAGAGCCACAGAGGGCCGGAGAGAGTTTGAGCGCATCGATGGCGTGCTTGTACACCTGTTTAAGGCCGTCTGATATTGCATCTGTATGTAGATTGCATCAAGATGTACTAATTACTTATTTTGGTGAGTTGAATGCGATATGTAAAAAAATTTTTTCACAATCATAATTGACATGGTTTCTCATAAACCCAAAACATTTTTAGAGCCCTGAAGAGGCCGACAAAAAAGTCGGCGAAACGTCGGCATAACTGCCAAAAATAAATAAGGATTGTCCAGAAAACCCACGTATATTCTATCTACACATACCAACAAACTGATCCGCCTGGACACATATATCTATTCCTTGATGCAAAATCTATTATTTTCACTCGGAAGTTATGCGCGAGATGCGTTTTTGGAAAAGAATTTATATTCCAGAACAGTTTTAGAGTTTCCGAAAGATAATTATAAAACTGACCGCCCCACGAGAGATTTTTCACAACTGGATATTCATTGCAATCTTGGAAGAGATTCGCAATTTCAACAAGGGGTACAGCTCTGATGATCAGACTTACAGGGAAAGTAAAAATTTGGTGGAATATAGTACAGGTCTCGTTTCATATACTTTTTAATATTTTAAGAATAATGTCTTACCCGGAATGCGTTTGTGAGAGAGGCGTTCTTCTGGAGAACTCATTCGATATGAATCATGTCGATTTCTTCGCATCTTGAAATTATCTTGAATCCAATCCGGTCCAACCAGGTCCGTTCCTACATATTGTCTCGCACGGAATCAATGATATAGAAGGAGGAAGTATGATCATTTCTGTTCCTTTTTCAGATTATTTGCGTGCAATCGTGGGAGAATGATGATCCCTGGGCTCAAAACCCCGTCTCCTATGGGGGATGTTTCCAATTAAGATGAACTCTGTACGTTCTTACAGATCTCAATTGGCCGTGGCTACTCGTTTCTTGGCACTTGTTAGTATCGACTCGATAAAGTCTTTGGTAGAAACTGCAGAACAGGCTCTTACCTCACTCGACCCATCTATTCAGAATGATTCTAACTCTATTTTCTCTTGAGTGCGGAGCGAGTGGTCCCATCGAAGTGCCTCGCTGCACCACCGTTGGTGTTCACTTCGAGCTAGACACAAAGCTGGTAAAAAGAGGGACTTCTGATTTTCAATCATGAGCCATCCTTTCTCATGAGGGTTGCAGGACCTGTTTGTACGACTGTGGTTACGGCCTGCTTCACGATCCTGGCCTCCGATTTAATGCAACTTTGGGAATGCTAATAGCGCGCCAATAGCACACCCATCGCTCTAAAGGCCCACAACCTGCGATATCTACTAATGTTTGACCTGTAGAACATATTCCCGATATTCCAAAAAATCTAAGAAAGGAGACCAACAGTTGTGTTAAATCGAAAACAATGAATCGCATGGAATCGTTGAATCCATCCACCATGCAAATATTGCTCCTCACTAATAAAGCTTGCCTATTGTTGAAGCTCATTCAACTAGTAGCAATGGTCCTTAGTTCTCAGATACCGATGAGGCAGCCACTAACCTGGGTCAATCCACGCAACTCATCTTCAACGATGCCTTCCCGCCGTGCTTCAGCCACTGACTCTAAAATCTTTAGTATGAAAACAACAGAAGGATTGAGCCAGAAGAGTAGTGAAGAAGTTCATCCTCCGAATTTGGCGGGATCCAATACTTCCGGATTGTTCCGCCATAATCAGGAGCAAGAAGATGATATACCAACGGTTGATTTTATATTGAGACAAGCAGAGGTCAGAGATTTGGTTCAAGGTATGTCACTTCCAAGACCATTCCCTCGTCTTTCATATAATGTCCCACAATAACCCCATTACGAGGAATCTCAGTGTTTGTTGAGATCCGTTCTGGGTCACTGCTCTCAAATCTTTCCACTTCATTTAGAACATGCACTGAATGATGATCATCGTACGGTCGGCATGGGTTACTCTGCCACATTAGTCGAGAGTGTTATGCAGGGTTCCTGTACGTGAAGCAGGCATATCAATGGTTCTGAGTGGTCATGGTCAAGAGATGGAGTCGTAATGAGTACTCTCTGCTATGAGAGGAACATCTACAAGCTCATTGAGCAACTATTCTGAATTTTTCTGAATAGTGTCGGAAACAGGAAATAGATCAATATCGAAAACTGACAAAGAGATGAGGTTCGTCAGATAATTCGCATGTAGCAGCGCTATATTTTACTCACTAGTATCGTCAATCTGATGAAACAATCAGGAGATTCGACCATTTCGACACCTGGGAATGTTGCAGACCAGGAACGCGAAAAGAGTCTGAATTTATCTCAGAGGAGCCATTCTGAGGTGAACTTGCTAAATGAATTCTCAGCTTTCGTCAAGTGATGAATTAGTCTAAGTTCTGTGAAGTTTGCTTCTCCTCAGATGAGGGGCAGTTATAATATACATCCGAAACGTCAGAATTGTGATTTTCCTGTCTTTAGGCGATAATATGTCTGGAACATCAAGCAAAGAATAAGGAAAGTAATGTGCAACGCTTCACTGTCGTGGCGCCATGGTGGGCTGCGCGAGTTCACTTCCACAACGACCTTCGAGCACGTGTTGATGTATCCGTGTCTCACGCCCGTGAAAGGGGGTCCCTGAAGCTAGCGAAGAATAAGTCGCAGGATCGCATCAGACCTAGCTCACTTTTTCTGACCTTTTCCTTACTAATTCATCACTAGGATAAAATATTTTTCACCACTCATGCGGCCGAGTAATTGAGGTTTTCGCTAGCGGAAGGCTCCCGCTAGCGAAAACATGGTCTTACATAGATCAGAGCGGGACGTGTTTCGGCTCATTCTCCCTGACTCTTTTTTGCTCCAAGGATCTAACCTATCAGAATAAGGATTGACCTTTGTCGAGCGGAGATATCGGTGTTTCCACCAGCGGAAGCCTTCCGCTAGCAAAAACATTGCCTTGTATACATCAGAGCGGGACGTATTAAGGCTCATTTTTTCTTACTTTTCTTTCACTCCAAGAATCTGACCTCCAAATCATGATCGACCTTTGTCGAGCGATGATATAGGAGTTTTCACCAGCGGAAGCCCTCCGCTAGCGAAAACGTAGCCTTGTATGTAGCGAAACGGAACGTAACTTGACTCACTTCACCTTACTTCCTTTTCACTCCAAGAATCGAACCTCGAAACCCTGAAAGACCTCAGTCCAGCGGAGATAGAGGTGTTTTCGCTATGGGGAGCTATCCGCTAGCGCAGATTCATAAGGAATATACAATGGGGACAGACGCGATGGACATATTTCCCAGCGTGGTTATCACTCCAGGTATTTGAACACGAAGGAATCATCGACCCTCTGAGAAAGGCGTTTGTGAACATAGTTGACAGTTCAGTGCCAGGAGAGATGGATCATGGGTGCCATAATTTCGGGCTGATGAATCATCTTCTATGCAGAGAATAATTTTTCACCATCCATACCGGGGAGGCATCGACTCAGAAACTCAATATTTCGAACTCTGGGATCATATTCTCACCGAGAAATCGGGTATCATGATGGGTATATCTGGTTCCGGGAGCTGAGAATGATCTGGATGATGGATGGTAGACTGATTTAAGATGTGTAGGTGTGAAATAATTTTTCACCATCCACACCGCGGAGTAATCGACTCAGAAACTCAGTATTCCGAGCTTTGGGATCCTATTTTCACCAAGAAATCGGGTACCATGATGGATATAACTGGTTTCCGGACCCCGGAATGATCTCGACGATAGATTGTGATCCGTTTCATGGAATCCAGGTGCGAGATAATTTTTCACCATCCACACTGCAGAATAGCGAGTTCAGGAAGCTCGTATTCTGAGCTCTTAGATCATATTCTCACCGAGAAATCGGGTGCCATGGTGGATATGTCTGGTTCCCGGATCCAGAAATGATATGAATGATAGATTGTGAACTGTTCCATGAACTTCAGGTGCGAGACAATTTTATACCAGTCACACTGCAGAGTAGCAAGTTCAGAAAGCTCGTATTTTGAGCTCTTAGATCGTATTCTCACCGAGAATTTGGGTACCACGATGGGTATATCTGGTCCCAGAAACTGAAAACGACCCGAATGATGGATTGTAGACTGATCTATGATGTGTGGGTGCGGAGTAATTTTTCACCATCGACACCGCGGAGTCATCAACTCAGAAACTCAGTATTTCGAGCTTTGGGATCGTACCTTCACCGAGAAAACGGGTACCATGATGGGTATAACTGGTTTCCGGATCCAGAAATGATATGAATGGTAGATTGTGAGCTGTTCTATGATATCCAGGTGCGAGATGATTTTTACCACTCACACTGCAGGGGAGTGAGTTCAGATAGTTCGTATCTTGAGCTCTGAGATCGTATTCTCACCGAGAAATCGGGTACCATGATGGGTATAACTGGTCTTCGGATCCAGGAATAATAGGAATGATAGATAGTGATCTGATCCATTCAATCCAGATGCGAGACAATTTCTTACCACTCACACTGCAGTGTAGCAAGTTCAGAAAGCTCGTATTTTGAATTCTCAGATCGTATTCTCACCGAGAAATCGGGTACCATGATGGGTATAAGTGGTTTCTGGATTCAAAAATCATATGAATGATAGATCGTGATCTGTTCTATGAAATCTACGTGCGAGATATTTTTCTATCACTCACACCGCGGAATAATAAGTTCAGAGAGCCCATATTTGGAACTCCGGAGTCGTATTGCCCGCGAGAATCCCTGTATCATGATCGGTCTACCGTGCGTGGTGGTCAAGTGATGGTCCAGATGATATATTGTTGTCTAGTGGGCACGGTAGAATCTTCTACGAGATACTCAGGAGTAATAAACTTCGCCATATCCTTGTATTCGTATATCTCTTCCTGAAATGGGGCTCAATGACGTTCGGTATTTTTCAGCAGTGGCTATATCCGATGCCCCCCTCCAGCCCCCTCTCCATGTCATTGATCCTAAGCTCTCTCTCAAAACTATTCGGAAGTCTGCGGAAACATGATATTTTGATTTCATTCCTTCAGAATATACAGCTAAATATCCACGATTTCGTCATTTTCCCGCCAAAACAATCAGTGCTACTATCATCGCCTCGGTCGCTTTCACTCGCTCCGGCTTTCCGATTAAATTGTCCATTCTCTTCCAAGCATTCTCCCCTCTCCTGTATTGGGAACTAAACTCCGTGTTGAATTAGATGGCAGCGGAGAGCCAACATGGCCGCATCTCAAAAGTACACATGTTAATCAAATGGGCCAATATGGCCACCGCCAAAACGAGTTTAGTTCCCAATACATATGGTACATAGTTGCCCTTCTTCTTCCCATCTTTGTCCTTGTTCATCTCTCTCCACTGTACCACCCCTACCAGGTCCGGTTCTCGTCCGTTATCCCCAGGATCTCCAAAGGTTTTCGGTAAATCGTTCAGTTTCGTCTTGGGTGGAATCCGACATGCTGCCATGCGTACGTTCAACACTACCAATGGTCCTGAAATTTGATGATCATGGACAGTTAATACTTTTCCATCTTTGCAACTCAAAATTCCCCGGTTTGAACTCGAATTCGGGTTTCTATTATCAAGTGCCTCGCAGGCCTATTTTGGGCATGGAGGACTAATTTCCTCCGCTCTGCTCAGTTATACCCATCATGGTACCCAATTTTTTGGTGGAAATACGATCCCAGAGCTCACAATACTGATTTCGTGAGTTGATGACTCCGCGGTGTCGATGGTAAAGAACTATTTCGCACCCTTATATCGAAGATCAGTCTACGATCCATCATTCGAATCATCTCCAGCTTCCAAAACCGGATATACACATCATCGTACCCGATGTCTCGGTGGAAATACGATCTCATAGCTCAGAGTACGAACCATCTGAACTTACTACTTCGCATCGTGATTGATAGAAATTCATCTCGCACATAGATTCCATGGAACAGATCAGGATCTATCATTCATATCATTTTTGGATCCAGGAACCAGTTATACCCATCATGGTACCCAATTTCTCGGTGAGAATAAGATCTAAGGGCTCAAAATACGAGCCTCCTGGATTTGCTACTCTGCAGTGTGAGTGGTATGAAATTGTCTCGCACCTGAGTTTCATAGAACAGTTCACGATCTATCATTTATATCATTTCTGGATCCGGAAACCAGACACATCCATCGTGGTACCCGATTTCTCCGTGGAAATACGATCCCAAAGCTCGAAATACTGAGTTTCTGAGTCGATGACTCCGCGGTGTGGATAGTAAAAAATTATTTCGCACCTACATATCATAGATCAGCCTACAATCCATCATCCAGATCATTTTTGGCTCCCGGAACCAGATATACCCATCATGGTACCCGATTTCTTGGTGAGAATATGATCCCAGAGCTCGAAATATTGAGTTCCTGAGTCGATGCCTCCCCGGTATGGATGGTGAAAAATCATCCTCTGCATAGAATATGATTCATCAGCCCAATATTATGGCATCTATGATCCATTCCTCTCGGCACTGAACTGTCAACTATGCTCGCAAACGCCTTTCCCAGAGGGTCGATGATTCCTTCGTGTTCAAATGCCTGGGGTGATAACCACGCTGGGAAATATGTCCGTCGCGTCTGTCCCCATTGTATATACCTTATGAACCTGCGCTGGCGGATAGCTTCCCTTAGTGGGAACACCTCTATCTCCGCTGGACTGAGGCCACTCAAAGTTTCGAGGTTTTATTCTCGGAGTCAAAAAAAGTAAGGAAAAGTGAGTCAAGTTACGTTCCGTTTCGTTACATACGAGGCTACGTTTTCGCTAGCGGAAGGCTTTCGCTGGTGGATACTCTTATATCTTCGCTCGACACAGGTCGATCATGATTTGGAGGTCAGATTCTTGGAGAAAAAAAAAGTAAGAAAAAATGAGTTCTAATACGTCCTGCTCCAATGTATACAAGGCAATGTTCTCGCTAGCGGAAGGCCCCCGCTGGTGAGAACACCGATATCTCCGCTCAACAAAGGTTGATCCTAATTCCGAGGTTAGATCCTTGGAGTGGAAAAAAGATAAGAGAGAATGAGCCTAGTTATGTCCCGCTACGATCCATGTAAGACAGCCTTCCGCTAGCGAAAACTTCAATTACTCGGCCGCATGAGTGGTAAAAAATTTCTTGTTCTGGTAATAAATTAGTGGAGGAAAGGTAAGAAAAAGTGAGATAGGTCTGATGCGATTCTGCGACTCATCCTTCCCTAGCTTCAGGGACCCGTGGAAACGCGAGTCTGGTAGCGCTCGTGGCTCTTTGTGGCAGTCTCTCCCGGGTTCGTAACATATTCATATGCTGGAATCGTTGTATGTTACACGTAATGATATGAAAATGATAATCGAGCCTCTTTGAACAGTGAGCGAGTCATATTATCTACCCAGAGATTCAGCAGGGAGGTGAAAACGTCATTCTGGCAGCGCTCTCAGCTCTTCGTCACTCTCTACCTTGGAATTGCAACATATTCATTTCCTGGGACTGTTATATGTTGATTGAGATTATGTGATAATGATGTTCAAACATTCCTGAGCAGTGAACATTCCATACTTCCAATCCCAAGATCCAGCAATGAGGTGAAAACGCCAGTCTGGCAGCGCTGTTAGCTCTCTGCCGCTCTCTATCTCGGAATCGCGCCATGTTCATCTGCTGCAACTGTTATATGTTACACATGATGATGTAATATCAATGTTCAAATATCTTTGGACAGTGAAAATCTCATATTTTCGAGCCAGAGATCCAGCAGGGAGGTGGAAACGCCAGCCTGGCAGCGCTGTTAGCTCTTTGTGGTGCTGTATCTCCGAAACGCGACATGTCCATTCGCTGGAATCGTTGTATGTAACACGTGACGATATGATGATGGCCTTTGAGCATTTCCGAACAGTAAGCAACACATACTGTTCTCCTAGAGAACCAGGCGGCAAAAGAGAACGCCAGTTAAGCAGTGCTTTGAGCTCTTCGTCGCAATCTATCTCGGACAGTGACACCTTCATTTGCTGGAACTGTTGTATGTTACACATGGTTATGTGACTATGATGTTTGAGCATTCCTGAGCAGTGGAGGACTCATATTCTCCGCCTGAAGAACCAACAGGCAGGTAAAAATGCCAGTTTGGCAGCCCTGATAGCTGTTTGCGGCGGTCTATCTCCCACACTGAGCGCAAAATCCGGTAGAGCCTACTTAATGCCTTCAAGGGTCGAGCGCTCCGTCTGCTAGGGTAGCGATTGCTTGGAACCCAAGCACTCTCTACCTTGGTGAATTGCCGCGATGCGAGTTCCCCGTAGCTAACCTCAAATCACGAGACTTGAGAGTTTTGTTCGTTTCACTTTTTACATTAATATTGAGGTGGATAGCACGACTATCAGTCTCAGAAACAATTCACGCAGCCAAGTCATCCCGCCCGATGAGCATTTTACGACGGAAAACTGTACATCTGATCCCCTCGCTCAATGTTTACATCGCACGCGAGTATCGCGACCGAGACGAGTCGCTTCAAGACCCAAGCAGATTCTGCTTGGGTCGCGGAGCGAGCGCTGCCGAACCCACACCTACTTGACGCGTTTGGTAGTGGTTGCTTGAGTCCCCAGCTCTAGCAGCCGAATTTTGCGCTCAGTGCAATCGTGACATTTCCATTCGCTGGACCTTTTGTATGTTACACGTGATGATGTGACAATGATATCCGAGCATCGCTGAGCAGTGGGCATCTCATACTTTCAACCTCGAGATCCAGCAGGGAGATGAAAAAGCCGGTCTGACAACGATTGTAGCTCTTTATGCTGACATGTTCATATATTCGCTAAGACTGCTGTATGTTACACATGATGTTGTGACAATGATATTGGAGCATTCCCGAGCAATAAGCAACACATTCATTCTCCACCTGAAGATCCAGCAGGCAGGTGGAAACGCAAGTAAGGCACCACTCTCAGCTCTTCGTCACACACTCTCTCTCTCTCTCTCTCTCTCTCTCTCTCTCTCTCTCTCTCTCTCTCTCTCTCTCTCTCTCTCTCGGGGACGCAAGAATTCCATCCGCTGAGACCATTGTATGCTGAACATGATTATGTTGGCATTATGTTTGGTTCTTGCTGAGCGATGATCATCTCATATTTTTGACCCAGAGAACGATTAGAGAGGTGAAAACGCCAGCCTGTCAGCGCTGTTATCTATACATGGCGGTGCATTCCCGAATCGCAACATTCTCATTCGCTGCAAATGTTGTATGTTACATGTGATCATATGACAATCACATTCAAGCGATGCGGAGCGATAGACATCCCATATTTCCAACCCAGAGCACAAGCAGGCAGGTGAACATGCCAATGAGGCAGCGCTCTCAGCTTTTCGTTGCCCTCTCTCTCTCTCTCTCGGAAATGCAACATGCTTGTTCACTGGGACTGTTTTATGTTAAACGTGATGATATTGGTTCTCGCGAAGCAATGATCATCTCACATTTCCAACCCAACTAACCAGCAGGGAGGTGGGATGCCCAGTCTGGCAGCGCTGTTAGTTCTTTGTGGCGGTCTGTCTCCCATTAGCGACATTTTCATCCGCTGGACCTCCTATATGTTACCGAGGATAATGTAACAATGATGTCCGAGGGTGATGTGACAATGATTCTCGAGCATCACTGAGCGATGGACATCTCATATTTTCAAACCAAAGATCCCGCAGGGAGATGGAGACGCTAATTTGACAGCTCTCGTAGCTATTTGTGGCGGTCTTTCACCACAAATGGCAAATAGGTCCGAATCACGCAATATTCATCTGCTGAAACTATTGTATCTTATCCGTGTTGATGATGTTAGCGGCAAAGTCCGAAGAGCCGGCAAATTGCAATTTGCCTAGGCACTTCGCGATTTGCCGGGGCCAATTTCCGGCAAAGTCCGGAAGGACCTCATTTTACCGGACTTTGCCGGCTAGCTTTCCGGCAAATCGCGGAGTGCCGAGAGCCCCCTCGGCAAAGTCCAAAAGGTATTGAATTCCAATTCTGTTGAGACCATCGCACGTGTTGAAGTAGGGGTGACTCAGAAAATCTGATCGGAGTCGCCATGGGAGTATCTGATGATGGCTATCACAAGATTGGCTGTCGGAAAAGTATCATTGATTCTCTTTTCTCGCGCTATCAGATTGACAAGTGTAATGAAAATTTCTTGAAGATATCTCAAGTAACATGAGATACTATTTCACTGCGAACTATGAGTAATCAAGAATCCTCATTCAACGGACAAGGTCATGTTAAGTGTAACTGCACGAAAAAATGTACCAATAATTCATGTAAATGTAGAAAATTGAAAATGCTATGTAACTCGAAGTGTCATTCTTCGAATCCATGTGGCAACAAATGATTGACTGATATATTTCATCATTGAACTATACATCCCAATATCGGAACGACAAGTCCGCCCCACTTGGAAGAGATATTTTAATCCCAAAACGAGTTATACATGTGTGATTTTACGAATGAGCGTATCGGTACTATGTATACTTTTCGTCAAATGGAGTCAATTATGGTGCAATGGTGAAAAGGAACTCACTTCATTTCACAGTTCAATAATTTGCTGAACCGTTTGTATGAGTAAAAGAAATGCTTAGAGTGTTCATTAGATTCATATTGAAGAGATCGTGTGCGATGGTTTCAAAACTGACAATCAACAACTTGTCGACTTTGCCGAGAGGGCCTTCGGCACTTCGCGATTTGTCGGAAAGCTAGCCGGCAAAGTCCGGTGAAATAAGCTCATTCCGGACTTTGCCGAAAATGGCCCCGGGAAATCGCGAAGTGCCTAGGCAAATCGCGATCTGCCGGCTCTTCGGACTTTGCCGCTAACATCATCAACACAGATAAGATACAATAGTTTCAGCAGATGAATATTTCGTGATTTCGGACCCCGTACCCTCCAACCTCCTCCTTCGACCCACGTCGATGGGACCGGAACCACCCCTCCATGAGACCCGAGTTCATCATAGTCATAACCGAGCTTCGCAGCCCTCTGATTCCTAAGCAGAACTCCATCGTTCATTCGTATCGATTTCTCAGAATTTACTACTCCCCTCCACCTTCTTACCTCGAGGGGGAAGGTTTGTCTCACACTCCAACGAGATCGAGGGCAGATAATATTATACTTGAGCTCAACGGACCCAGGAACCTCCGAAATGGCCTCTTTCCATGCCTTCATCGGAATTCTTCCCGTTCACATCCTCATTTCCCACCCCCCCCCCCCCCCCCCCCCCCCCCCCCCCCCCCCCCCCGATCTGTAGCAGGATGGTTTCGTTCCATCAATCAGGAAGATGAACATTTCATATTTTGAAATTTCAAGGCCTCAGGAAGTCACCAGCCACCGACTGGGTACCTCCCTGCCACCTCCCTGCTAAGTTCACATCCAGGGAAGTGGGCAGGCAGGTGGGCTGGAGCAGAAATGAGACCTCGGATTGAAAAACGGAGAGATGTTGATCCATCTCATGTTTTTGAAACACAAACATAATTCCATGGCAAAAATATCAGGCCAAGTGGATATTATGAAAGATATATTCCTGTATTCTTGTATTTTTATACTCAGTTTTAAAAAAACCTCCATATCAGTGCAATACTGTTTCTGTGATGTCACAATATACCTAGAAGCACGAAAAAACAAAACAGGGTTAGAAAATAACCAGATATGTATGTATCTCTTTGGAATTCATACTGACAAGTCACCGCAGGTGATGAATTGAACGAAGTGTTTGTCTAGGCACTCGATAAGGGTGGAAAAGATCACCGAAACGTTGTGCCCTGAATCATGAATACGTGATTATTGACTCATAAGAATCGATCGATTGACTACCTTTCTCAACAACTACAAATATGAGTGACCAAAATCATCGAGGATTTTTCCGTGACTTTTGGTGAACGGGAAATGATGCACTGTTACCAAATAACCACATTTATTCCCAAGAGTTCGTGATATTCGAGTTTTGGCGAGTAATAACTTGCGTGGGTTTGGTTTAACGGAAAAGTAAAGAGGGCATGAAATGTTCGTCATGTTTTGAACTTCCATCCTGTCCCAATTTCATGCGCGTAGATTGTCTTCCGTTTCCTAAAAAAGCCAAAAAACCCCTAAAAACGAGGATTTTGACGTATTCTGGACAATTGGAGCTCAAGGATAGTGAAATGAGCAATGATTATGGAAGATCTGAAGAAGATACAGAAGTCCATTCTCCATCATTTTTCCCATCAAAGGCTCCAAATCTGAGTAAAATGCAAAAAAACACCCAAAAACACCATACATTGACTTTCAAGCGCAAATATTCCGATGAATTCAAATAGAAACCCTATCTCACCCAAGCAAGAAAAGTTAGGATTTTTACTCTTCTTCCTGATGGGGGAAGAAAAGTTGCGTTCCAAAGCTTTGGTACTGAGGAATTCGCATTTTTCTCTCAAGAAATGATTTTTTCACGAATAATTCATCACATACGCGAAGTCACTCAAATAGTTGCATAGGAGAAATCTCTAACAACATGCAAGATTTATTCCGCGATACGCAATCACCATTCATTAGAGAATTTGACACCTAATGCTTGTCTGAATCCATATAAACTGATTCACATCTTCGCCTCTTTGCCGAATAATTCTCGAGGTAAAGCTGAGTATTGCGTAATTAGATTCATCACCCTCGTGTGACGTGAGTTCAACACAGCGAGGTGAAACATGTGCAAATCCCGAGAAGAAGATCGACGAATCATCATTTCATGCAAGATAGTATTCTCATATATCAATTTGATGCAATGAAGCATGGTCCCCCTAGTTGTTATTGCATTCCAGAAACCCTCTAACCTTCCCAAAGGTTGAAAGTATTATCTGCTACCCACTATCGTATTTCATACTCGTTCGCGTGAGATTTGACTTTCGAATCCAATCACCTAGTGAATGAACATGTTCGAAGCCTGATACAAATAACTCACATCCAATGCAGATATGTTATCGAAGCAGTGAATGGCATGATAAAGAGTTGAAAAGCCCTTGCAAGCGGTTTCCCTAACTAGGACATGCCCAATATTGGAGATCACGTGAAGATAATTTGTGCATTTTGTAACGCATTTCGACCCCGACGCGTATACGACAACTCAATTGACGTACAAAAAGCTCAGAAGATGCTTCAGCGTCTGAACAGCTTGAATGAATTACAAAAAATAGTAAAAGAGAGGCATTCCTCAACCCTAACAGCAGTTTGGGAAAAGGTCACCGATTCATCACTCTCAGATTTTCCTCGCCTGGCTCTGAAGGATCTGCAGGATTTCACACTTGGCATCTATCAGGTATCAGAATGAAAAAACTTCCTCCATCTAATAAGATCACGAGCAAATCGAATAGATATTATATCACCGAATGCGCGAAGTTGGCGAGCTCAATGACTCATTTTATTCGTTTTGACGATCTACGCGGATTGATTAAAACGATTCCAAATATTGGCATCCCTAAAATCACTCATCATTCCGTCCACAGCTGAAACAGGCCACTTCATACATTGATGAATATTTGGATGATGACGGGCAGTATTCTTCATTTTATCATGGAGATGATACAACAATCGTTAGGATCAAGATGCGATCCCGCCTTACATCATCGAAGGTCTATTCACTTTGGATAAAGTATGGCGAAGGAGAAGAATCCGTGAGCGGTTGATACTGTCAATGCAAGACCGGTGCGAAGATTATTGGTTGCTGTGCCCACATCACATCAGTTTTGTGGGATCTTGGTCATGATAGGTACCAGGAAACAGATACAAGCACCGTGAGACAAAACTATGAGTTGCATTATTTCGATGTAGATCAAGAAGACTCACGTGAACATAGCCTTGATTTGAATGGTATTTTCAAAGCATTGTCGATGGACGATGATGATTCTGGATCGGAATGATTGTATCGTGAGTACGATGAATCAACCTGATCCTCCATGTGACCCTGGCAACCTTTATAAGCCTGGTTAACTTCATTCAGTATCATGGAATGGTTCTTGCATGTTGTCAGAGACTTTTAATATACGACTTTTTGAGTGACATCGCGTTTGTAATGAATTTTTCGATCAAAAATCATTTTTGGAGAAAGAAATGCAAATTCCTCAATCCCGAAGCTTTAGAATGCAACTTCTCTTCTCCCCATTAGGGATTAGAGTGGAAATGCTAACTCTTCTTGCTGGTATGAAATAGGGTTTCCATTCAAATTTTTCGAGATATTTGCGCTTGAAAGTCAATGTAGGTGTTTTTGGGTGGTTTTTTGCATTTTACTCCGATTTGAAGCTATGAATGGAAGGAAAGATGGGGAATGAACTTGCTTATTCTTGCGAGGTCTTTCATAATCATTGCTCATTTGACCCTTCTTGAGCTCCAACTGTCCAGGGTAAGTCAAAATCCTCGTTTTAGGGTTTTTTTTGGCCTCTTTAGGGAACGGAAGACAATCTACGCGTATGAAACCAAAACAGAATGGAAGTTAAAACCATAATGAACATTTCATGTTCTCTTCATTCTCCCGTTGAACCGAACCCCCTCAAGTTATCATGCGCCGAAGATCGAATTTCACGAACTTTTGGAAATGAATATGATTTTTTGGTGCCAGCGCATCACATCCCATCTACCAAAAGTCACGGAAAAGTTGTATTTTTGATTCAAAAACAATATTCCGTATCAGACATTACTGACAATGAACGAGATTTGTAGGTAAAAGCAAGAAAGTACGTTAAACGTGTATTTTAGATGAGACGGTTTTTTGTCTATAACAAGCAACTAAGTTCGTTTCATGAGGAGAAAATTTACATGCGAGTCATTCCATAAAGTTTCGCGCACTTTTGGGTCGCGGGTCACGGATTTTTCTGAAACTTTGGTGACACGTTCTATGGGTAAAAGTAGGAAGAAAAAC
>JAPYYZ010001188.1:0-36875 GCA_030522705.1 Eretmocerus eremicus
ATTCACAACCCAATATATGTATCTAAACGTCGTGGCCACACCGCCAGAGCATGCGAACGCTAATATGAGCTTATCCCGCAAACTGGTCAATTTTCTTATCTTCTTCCAAAATGGAGGCACGCAGTTTTAAAGCACATATTTCGATCTGAATGAGCTCAAGGGATTCAACAATGACCGCATTGCTCATTTTCAGACTTTGCCGTGACATTGGCTATCAAAAGACGTAACAAAATTTGAAAAGTGAGGTACGCGGCCATTTTCACAATCTTTCAGCACGTTTACGATAGAATACGTGCTCAAGAACAATATATTTCAATTTTTTCTCTCAAGAATATTGCACGATTTCTGAGATTAGCCCATATATCAATCGCGGTCTGATTTGACCGCTGGCAAGAAAGGTCTCCAACTCGCGATTCCTATATGACTTCACCTTTCAAGTAGATAATGGTCCACTGCCGTCGGAATTCCGAACTACTTTATTATCTGTCGAGTAAATCGTTTGAAATGATCGCACATAAGCGGGAGCTCAATATGGGTATTGATCATAGTGCTAATTCGTAACAGAAGCATACTAATTTTCAAATTCCCACACGAGCGCACATCATCGATCAAGTTACTTGATTGATAATAAACTACGCCGAAAAGTCATGAACTTGTGATCAAACATTTGAGCTAACGTATCAAATAATAGACGAGTATTTTTCCATCATTGTATTGTTTTCATCTTGAAAACAACTAGTTAGTTCGTTATTCTCCAATAATGATCGTTTTCTAGGAATTGATTACTTTACTACAGTACGAAGCATCATTAAGCTGTCTGAGTTTCGTCATAGTTTCTTTCCATCTCTTATACTTCCGTAGCTTAAGACCCCACTCATCTCTGTCTACAAATAGACGTACACCTGAATTGTTTCTATCCATTCCCATCGTTTGCTTAGTCTTGTCTGATAGGTGAATAATATGCTTCTCATTCTAACACTCTGGGTTATCCAAGAATTCTATCATTCATTTGATTAGTCCTCATCATAAGAATGAGAGTCGCGGCCTCATCTCGAACGACGTACTTCTTCATGGTAGTACCATCGTTCCAAGTTATGTTTCAAGCCTTTGCATTAACTCCTGGGGAAAGTAGTTCGACAAGAGTTATACAGAGACCTACAGTCTTCTATCCAATAACCTCGACAACGCCGGGGCACGGTGAGTCTGAGATGATCTGTGATTCGAGAGAATACACTCAAACATGTTATTAATCATTGAAATTGAAAGCATCGACTGGATGGTGCATCATGATATTAAGAAATGTTTGGGTAGATTGGCGATATGTAAATAGAATTTGGAGGCGATCATCATGCTATTGTGTTTTGAATTACGCCATGAATAAATTATATTTTCTTTTCGAAGAAATACAACCAGATCATTGCATGACGCCGGATGGACCCGTAAATTTCGACGGTTGTGAACTGTGGTGTATGAAAGAGGGATATTTTGAGGTCAAGAAATGCGATGGTGGTGACTGTGAGTGCGGAGGTGATAAATGGCACTGGACTAGGGCAGGAAGGATCGAATTTGAATGCTACTATTATAAACAAATGTCAGTTCCATCTCATAATTAGCCAGAAGTGTCGAAAGTTGATTCGTTTGTAAATAGTTGAATTGAATAAACATCTATTCTTAATACGTGGTGGTATAGGTTCTCTCAGATACAAATGCTCGACGTGTTTGTCAAGGTTTCATAAATTTCAGACAAAATGGTGTAATTTCTCGTGCGAATCGTTTTGTCGATCAGAACTCTGAAAAAATAGCATGGTAGTTGGTGAGACGTCGGTGTTAACCAAGAAATTAGTTGTTCAGTTCTAAAGTGAGCTAACAAGGAAAGGATTCGACCTCCGGGTGTCCAATCTTGCTGAAAATTTTTTACACAGTCTTTGAACTGGAAAAGTAACCCGTATTTTTGCTTTTTCAAAAGAGAAAGCCTTGTGACGCTGTCTCCCGAAGTCTCCCTTTTCTTTCCTTCATTCTTTTTTTCTTGGCCGAGCCACTGCCACGGAATCATATTAAAACAACTTATTTTCTATCTATTCGACGAGATCTTTCCATTGGCGAAACCCATTTTTTTTCCAAAAGCCCTCATATATTTTTTGGAGATCAATTTGCGGGCGCGTACCTCCGTGTCTCTGTGTGTGTATTGTTCAATTTTTTCGTTCACGGAAACTCCCACACGGTTCATCCGATCAATCCCAAATTTTACACATTGCTCCAGGACCACTGACTCGAGAGCCCAGTCCATTTCTAGCTCATAAATTTTTAAAGACCCGCTATTTCACGATTGAAAAAATTCATAAAATATACATTTTATCCATTATTTCGCCCTCTCTCCGAATCTATCACTTGAAAACTTTGAGTTATATCAAGGCTATGTCGGAGCCGTGCACGTGTCCGCCGCATGGAACGCGTTCCCAGATTCCTCGAATCCTTTAGCGATTTGGACCAAAAGAGGAGTCGACGACTCTTCTATATGGTCAAATCTAGAGTCGTTTACTCCTCTTTTGGTCCAAATCGCTAAGGTGCTCAAGGAATCTGGGAATGCCAGAGAAGGTTATGCCCAATATACATGTACACGTATAGTTGCGCCGTGTATGTGTAAAAAAATTTCGAGCAAGATTGGGTTCCCGGAGCTCGGGCCCTCACCTTGTAAGTCTACTTTTGGCAGGTGTTTTCTTTCACTCTCAAAATTCACCCTGCATCTTCCGATCAGGTAGTAGACTTTCCGCTAAAATTTTTCTTGTATCCACATGACGTTTATGATGTGATCAAATATCTTGGACAAACTTTTGGAACATTACTCAAGAGCTGTAAATAAAAGTCTTCACTGATTGCAAATATGGATTTAGTCTACTTAGGAACTGAACAACTCAAATATAGATTGCTCGTTATAGATGCCAATGCATACGGAGGGTCAGAGGGGAAATGCGATAAGTTGTCTTTCTAGGAAGTCTTCTTGTCATTTCTTGCAGACTTGTTTGGGTACTCGTTCAAAATTAGTGTCACGCATTACAATCTGTAGAACGCATCAAATTCCATTAGAGAATTGTCAACCTTTGCAGAAATCTATTGGTATTATAGAAGAGGCTGATTTGTTCCACTCTTTTACCTCTTCTGCAAAACATTCATTTCCTTTTATCCCTGGAACTTTCACACGCATACACGTACACGCATGTGCGCGCGCACATACGTATGTACACGTACGAGTACTTTCATGAAGGTGAGTGAAAAGCTCTCGCGTTATTTTTCAACAAAATGCAAATATCTGAAAGCTCGAGATGAGTGGATGCATATAAATACTTGAAGATAGGTATGTTAACAAAGTTGATATATTATTTCGTTGAGATGTTATTTCTTCTAGGAAAACCATGGTTCTAATATATTTGAATCATTCTCCAACTGCTTACGCTATGAAACATGTGTATGGTGACTCTGAAGTAATCTGTTGAAATTCGGTATGACTAATCTTTCTCTATTTGTAGGTGATTTTGATTATAAATGAGTATTTTTTTTCTCAATTCTTCCGTTCCTAGGCCAGATGAGCCCCTTTTAAATACATATCCCGAATATTACCTAAGATTTGATTATTCTTCGTAGCTGGAGTAAATCATCTTTGGGGAAAGGGCAGGATTATTGATTTCCACTTCTTCATACCTACCAAAGCAGCATGCATCTGAGCTGATTCTTTCAAACCTTTTAATGAATTCATGGTAGTAATAGGGTGGGATCAAATAATGCTGACAACTTCATCATCATTAGTGCAAAGGCAGTATTAATAGAGGTGGTCATGGTAGTGAGGAATGAAAATCTCTCATGAAACAGATCGGTGCGACACTGTAGCCCAAGCATTAGAATAGCTATGTAGCTTTTCTCACTGATTAAATAGTATACGTGATACTCGATAAGTGAGTAATTGCAATCGACATTGTAGGGTTTGATGGCGAGATGAGCCGCTGGCGGTTTATTGCATATGACGTACTTAATTGTGTGGCTCAACTGTTACTGTCTCGTAGTATCTTCTCTCCAATTTAAGTCTTGATTTTCGATCCATTTTTAGGATGTATTTTTCATTGCACAAACAGCTTTCTCCACTATTGCAACTAAGCATTGGATGACCTCGTTTCATACAGTTACGTGCACAAAGTTCGGCGTCTATCCGATCGAGATCGTCGGAAATGCATCCACCTGGCGAAATCAAAATCATTCTTATCAATCAAAATAGAGCTCTAACCCATGATGTCTCCGACTGAATATTATTTTGTTCTTCATAACATCTGAGGAATCTATAATTGAAGGATCTATCATCTAGGGAATCATTTTGTTTGCATTCAACCGCTGAGCTTTAAATTTTTGTATGGGCTCTGGGAAGAGCGTTTGAATATTCATCGACTGAGTATATCAAACAATTTGATGTCTCATTTCACATGAGGTGATTTTCATTGGGATGAGATGTCGCTCGATTCCAGGAATACGACTTTGAATTGAGCATTGTACTTTGAGTATCTTGGTGACCTTGCAGTCTACGAAGCGCGAGAAGGATTCTTATAAGACTGCACTCGTACAGCTGACAGACATGGACGGCTCCGGACCAGAACGGTATAATCTTATTTTGGCCTTTTTGAAAAACTGAGTCAGTAAACTAAGTCAGTATTTTGGATACCGCCCGATCTGGTTATCAGCTTCCAGAATGACTCCTACAGCATTACGTTGATGAACAGTTCCCATTTGTATGATCCCGAAAAAATCATTCCGAAAGATGCTTATATCAATCCGAATGGCGTCCAAAGTATTAATTCGGTTTTTCAAAGAGCAGGAATGTAATTATACCGTTCAGATCCGGAGCCATCCACAAGTTAATTGGATCGCGCTAAATGTTTCGTAATGCTTGAAACCAACAGATCGATTCACATGAAGATAGATTGCGCACTCCTAATCGTGTGAATTGTAAATACATTCAATCTCGGGAGTTCTGATTATCAAACTCAGTCGACCGTGTACGAGCATACGACAATCTCAAAATTTATTACCATGTCTTGTTGCTCGCGCGGTAAATATACGAAGAATGTCGAATTTTGATTCACAAGATATTGCATATTGAGTACTCAGCTACGCCTTGACGAGGCTAGTATACAGCCGGCAAAATATTGGTAAAGGGATAAGAAGAAAGGCTAAATCTTGTACCCAACGAAACAATATTCCTTAGATGATCTCAAAATAATCGTAGAGTTCGTTCCTGCGACAGCATGACTAAAGTACGTGTATTTATTATTTGACCCTACTATGGTAAAAAAAAGCATACAATGCTACGAGTACAGAAGAACATCACATTCTCTAGGATGTTTCTTGATAAATTTTCACCCGTTCAAAGGTCTGATCTTCTTGTACTCTAATGTGACGCAATATGCTATAATTAGATGGCTCTCTATGAAAACTCTCCTCAGAATTTAAGCCGGTAACTCGATGTTAGTGCATGATTTGATAAAATGGAGCTGAGAAGGCGTCGTGCACTCAATGAATGTAGATTCGCCACTGTAAAAACCAAGCATTTAATTTAGTTTTTGTAGGAACTTTGATGAATGAAAATCACGGTATTTCAATGATGTTTTGATAAAGATCGTAAGCTGAAAAAGTAGATCATAAATCATAGATTCAAATATTTGTAGTAAATAAATTTTGTAAACTTACGACGTATCCGTATCATCGACGAGGCTTGCGAAAGCAGAAGCATGAAACAGAATGATGAAATGATGGAGAGTCTCATTTTTCCTAGCACTTAGAGATTTACTGGCTTTGAGAAATCTAGAGGAACTTGGGTTATATATGTATGATCAAATTGAGAGTTCAGAGCACACAGAATAAAGCAGTTTGCCAGAATACTCGACGAGATATTAAATTAAGATTCGTAAAAATTCATATTCACGAATTGATATTGTTTGACTTCCTAGTCAGCCGTCGGTTTATTTCGACTGATTGGGCTGTACTTCCACTCAATTCCAAATTATATCAAGAATTGGTGGGATAATTATAAATCATGTTTGATTAATTCTTCCGAACTTGCATACTTCAATTCTGGTCTGTAAAGACTCGACGAGACATTATGAAATTCAACTTGTTTCTAATGTATGCGTTTGTCTCTTTAGATCTGAAAGGCAATAAGTACGTCCTTGATACATATTTATAAGCGTATCACGTATTCTCAAGAACGATGAGATTAGTGTTTGAATCTTTGTGGAGAGAATAATGATATTTTCGCGGAACCACACATTTGTGCCCCGATTCAGCCACCTGATCAAATCTTCTTTTCACGTGTCTATAAAGTTTTCCTCTGAGATTATGCATCTGGGTCGTGTCTATACACCTACTGATGAACAAGTTTTGTCAAAAATTAGCATGTGATTCTTCTGCGTTTTGGATCATCGCAATAACTTCTTGGGTGCACGAACCTTTTGTACAAGTTAAATATAATTTGTAATCATTACGCCGTGTACAAGTCTACGTGGGAATGAGTCATAATTTTCTCGGCGGATATTGAGAAGAATTCCAAGAAATCACAATCCAGCAATTTTTTATAAAGAGTATAGATTACAAGGAAAGATTAAGGGCGTACCACATGAAACTTGGATTTTAACGGTCGATAATATGCGTTGGACGAGATCATTGGTATTCTTTGATAGGATTTATGAGTCGGATTGCATGCGTGACTCACGTGGATGCCTCGTGAAAATCTACGAGGGAACCTGCTCAGGGTATTGATATTGGTTTCTTATGATGTAATTAAATGGAAAATGTGAGCAAGTGTTGTGTTGTCTAAAGTATATACAAACTCCGTGCAAGAGGTTTGAAGAAGAGTGAGCTTCTGATAGAGGTCTTTACAATTTGATTCTTGATAGATTGCGTAGCTTTCTTGCAGAATGTGAACCGCAGTCAAGAAAATGTTGGAATCCTATCCTTATTGCATATACCTTCCGACAATCTCGAGTTTATTATATTTTCCGATGAATTTTTTAGACACGGCAAATCTGGAGAATAACAAAAATGTCCTAAGTCTTCAACTCTTTCACCTTCAATATTGACGGTATCTTGGATGATCTTCAGAAAGTAGTATGCAAATTCGATAGTATCGTTATTCGATACCCTCTCAATGAACTGATTGGACGATTATATCGAGAGTTCATATAGCACAACCGTAGCGTTGGAATAGGTTACCCATTCCCAATTTGTCGAGATACCGTAGGGGTCTAATGAAAACATGACACTTTTTAGAAATGACCTCAATTTTATGCGATGACCAACTTTATTTTAATTGACCAGGAAAATATCACTCGTCCGGATCACGGGGTTTGCTGAAACTTTGGGAATAGTCTCCTTCTGGTGCTAAGATATGAAATCCAGAGCTACAGAGTTCACTGCCAAATGGTTTTCCAAAAAAGGCCAGATAATTAGCATGGCAAGTACATCTATAGAGTAATATCGAAAATACTGATATCCTGGGCAATATTCCGGAAACCGTTGGGCAATAAACTCTGCGGCTCTGGATTTTATCTTTTGGAACCAAAATGAGACTGGTCCCAGATTTTCAGTAAAACCCGTGATGCGGATGAGTGACACTCTCCTGGTGAGCGCGAGGAGATGCTGATCTCAAATTGGTACGACAGAAGCCTGCGTACGAGCACTGCCATGTTCGAGAGTGAGTTTTCTTAGCTTTGAATATATTTATAAACAAATCTTGCAGATCTACGCGAGTCTCGAGAAGTTGCAACGCTACCTGCACTTCAGTTCATCTCAAGTTGGGTAAATACCTCTGAGGAGATAAGTAAGAAGTTCTTGTGTTATTTCATCACTCAGTCATAACGTCTCTGATAAATCGGAGCGGTGAACGCGAGTATAATTTTGTATACGTGTGGTGGCGATGACGGTGGTAGCTTGACTCGCTAATCAATGCCCCGTGAGCCAGCACTATTGCACCCATTACAGATCGTGCTAGCCCATCGTGAAGATCGCGCTCTGATCGCCCCGTGGTACAAGTTGCATCACCGCGGCGTAAGAAAGATTGTGATTTTCTCCTCAGTCATGCTCATCTTTCTCGCGTACCGTTAGTTTCTTCCGCAATTTTGGGAATTGTTTCTTGCTCTTACAAATATCAAAATTTGCTTCAATAACCGTCATTTCACAAAGCTCGAGTTTTTCAGATTGGATATTCATTTATCAATATAGAGCTTTATCGCAGGATCAATTCTAACTTACAATTAGACACAATCGAATTCTCAACATGGAATTGAGTGGAGGAAAAGATGCAGAAGCTCTCACTCTCCAAATTATTGCGAGAGCAGTGAGCGTGGGCTTCTTAGTAACATACGAGATTGACAAATTCCAAGTTCATCTCAAAAGATGTGCGTGGGTATCTTGATTTTTTGTAAGCAACTGCGAGGAATATCTGACTTGTGTTGTGCAGAATTTGAAAGATTGAAAAGAGGGACGAGCTTCTGAGCTTAAATCTCTGAGGTTCCCAATTCCATCATTCAGCAGTGACTAATTTCAACGATTGGATCAGTTTGTAATCTCACGACCCTCTGCAAATCTAGGACCGCACTTGGATGGAATAATTTTTGCATTTCAATAGTTCACGTGGAGAGGGCACGAGAGTAGATTCCGTGCAGATACGAAACCGCGAACGAGTACGAGTGCCGTTTACGCGCCGGGTCACTAGGGGCGAGTTGAAGCTGTCGGCGCCTCTGCCGGCTCGCCCTCGTGAGCCGACTTCCGGAGACGTCGTCGTGGCCACCGGCGGGGCGCAGTCGTACGTTCGGGTGATTGATAACGAAGCGCGCATCGCTCGCGCCCTGGCTAAACTTATCGGCGCGCTGTATCGGGGCCAACTTATCGCCCGTCTCTTTTCGCGAGCGCGTAACCCGAGTCGGCTGTCTCGCGGATATTTGCAGCCCTCGCCCGACCTCTCGCTTTCAATTAATTTACCCCGTTCCGCGTGCAACTGGTACCGGCCCTGGCAAACTTTTGCTACTCGCAGCGAGACGCGCCGGATCGATTTTGATGATTGCGCGTCGTGGAATTATTGGCGAGTTCTGCTCAACTATTGATCGACCTCGCTTGTCTTTGAACTGAATCGCGAAAGTTATTGATCTTGCTCAACACTATGTGAAAAAGGCTGCGCGGTCTAACTATTTCTAGCATTGGAAATTATTTGACTAGAATAGAATGGATTATTAATTGGAGACTAAGGACCACGGGGTTAAAAATAGTCACGGCAGTATTATCCAATATACGTACGACGGCATGATTGGACCGCGAGGAATTTCCTCCTTGCAGGTGACTCTATACAAATAAAAGAAAAAGTAAAATTGAATATTATGGTCATGTATCAATATGAATATTCACGGCTGTGAAAATTTCTACGTTAATATTCACAAACAAAGAAAAAATATATGATATGGATAACAGGATGAGGGCTGGTCACACTGTCAACTGGGTTATTCAATCAAATAACTTGCTCCGGAAGTGATTGAGATGGATAATTTTGAGTTACTAGTTTGAGAATGCTACGGTTACTGGTATGCTGTGAGATTAAGCATGCGCTGGAATCCAGTATTCCCATTAGTGGTAGGATGATTTCCATTTCTGGGAACAGGAAAGCCGCAGGATCCTGTGCACAGTTTTTATGAATTTGTTCACCTGAGGTATAAAAATTTACGCAACTAGGAGGTGTAATAATAGAATTCTAAGAATGGCCCGTGATTTAACCAAGCGTTGGTAATTCCTTTTTTTTCAATTCAAGCAATTTTAATCTCTCTATGAGATTACTTTGCTAAATTCACTCGGAGTTTCTACAATAGGAATCTTTTTTTGCAGCGTCTCTACGTGAGTTCAAGTATAAGGGTAGGAACTGATCTTGTTGTAGGACTCGAGTAGTTATTCCAATATTCGATCAATATCTCAGGGGGCAGACAAATTTTACACAATTTTATAAGAAACGCATACTGATCGAATTCGGCGCATTTCCATCCCAGAGAATGGTGCAAGATGAGTATATTTCAATCCAACAGGAAGAACAATTCAACTCTGAATTTTCCGAGCAGGAGGCTTATGCGTGAATCTGTTAGGAGAGTCGCAAAAGAGGAAAAGAGAGTAGAGAAAATGAGACATTTCATGAGAAATAATTGTTTAGTGAGGGGGAAAAACAATTTAATTACGCTCCCAAAGAGCATAAAAGGAGTATTTCATTTTATATGATTTCAACTGCTACCGTTTCCACTCTCCGAGACCTCATACATTTCAGGGAGAGACGTGTCGCAAACAGTCGCGCTCCCATTGTATTCTCATCAGCGCGGCAAAGCGCGGGCAGAAGACGCAATAATACGGGCACGAGCCGCAGCCCCCGGAGTTACTTTTTACAGTGGCGCTTAGGTGCATCATCTCGAGCCCAACGATTCGCAGATAGCGAGACTCCACGGCGGCTCGATATTGCACTCCTTACCTCCCAAGTAGCAGCAGAATTTTCAATATTCCACGACGCCGCGGTAAAACTCGACGCGTCTCGTAATCATCTCCTCGAAGCACAAACAGGAAAGAGAGAGAGAGAAAGCCAGTTGGAATAAACCACCTGCTCTCGGGAGCCGCGCTATCTAACGAAAAAAAGGCAAAATCGAGAGTCGTCGCGCTGTCGTTGAATTCGCCGAGGCCGCGCCGCTTAATGGCGCAATCAGCTTTGCTCGGGGCCAAATGGAAAGAGCCGAGTAGTACGAGTCCGCGTAGAATCAGACGCGCGAGTATGGGTACGCGCCGTGGGCCGAGAGCCGACCGCGACGAGAGCCGCTCCGGAGAGGATCAAACGGGTAGTTTCGAGTGCCCCCTCTACCCTCCAGCCTCCACCACAGAGACAACAGATCCAATTTCATAGATGGAAGAGCGGAAAAATTGAAAGGGTCGCGTCTGCGCCACTCGAGTGCCGTGCGCGGAAGCGGCCGCGAATGAGCGCGAATTTTCCAAATTGAAGCACTGCCCCGATTCCCAATATACACACGTGTTCTCGGGTGCATTCAATCTACCGCTCGCATATCAATCCGGGCTTTCGGGAATGCAGCTCGAGATTTTGCGGTGTTCTCGTCGAACCTGATTCTTTTTTAAGGTGTTTCGTGGTGCTAGGAATGCGTCTGCAGGACTAATCTCGCTGTACATACACAGAGGTGGACCTCTGAAACATTGGCAAGACCTCGTATGAGACGATAGAGTCGACTTTAATTCTTGCGATGGACTAGTGTGGGAGTGTCGAATGAAAATCTGACGGAATACCATTAATTAGGCGAGCTTCAGTGGATTAAATTGAATAAATGATGGATTCATGAGAATCACATCTGTGCGCGCATGGATGAGCGAGATTCTGGCTCTGTTATTTCAGAATTCATTGTTGATTAATCGAATCATTGAAGTATTTTGATGAATGAGGACATTACTGTTCGAGACGAGATCGATTTGAGCTTCAAAATTTCAACCTCGAGTGAGGAGCGTTTCATTACTCTGTACTTTCAAAAACTTGTCAGGATTCAAAGATGATTGATAATGACGGACAGTTTTGCAGGGAGGTCGAGATTGTTGAGGTCGCGCTCCTGCCTCTATGCGACTCGGCCTTGTCTACAATAATTCGCTAGTCCTACATGCAACTTGGGCTCCAAAAAATGTGCGTGTTAGCCGTTCTTGGATCTCAAGATATTATTTTTACTGTTCTCGGGGCACCTCTTCCCAGTGAAAAGAGAAACGGGGCGCGAAACGAGATGCATCGAGTAGGCGCGTGGAATACTACTGTCTCGATCGAGCCGATCGACTCACGTAACGCGCTCGACTGCGTTCATTCGGACCCCAACGGGGCGGCGCGATCGGGGAAAGGAGGACGGAGAGGCTGACAGGAAATGGGCGCGAGAGTAACCACGGCTTATAAGCGCGTAAACAGGATACAGGCAAGTCGTTGGCGAGGGTGAGCGCATCGACTCGGCTAATATTCTCGCTCGCGATTCCCGGGGAGCCTCCACACCCTACTGCGCGCAGCCTATTTCCGGCGCGACGATGGCGCGGATATACACACGGCCGGGGAGAAAATATGAGACTCGACTCGGAGCAGTTGAGAAAACTCGAGCGGCCCAAGGCGCACGCCTGCTCCGTCGCGGAACGACGTCGTGCGGCTGCTGCTCTCGGGAATTACAATTTGGGCGGGCGAGAGCAATTCCGGAGAGGGGCGAGGGCGTAGCGAGGGGTAGATTTATCAAAAGCTCGTTGCAGCGGCGCGAGGCAGGCCCGACGCGCGATGATTGCCTCCACCCCGCCACATTCAATTGCCGAAACGGGAAATTTCTCGCGCCCCCGAGGAGGGAGAAAAGTGGCCGTGTGCGACTGAGGAAATTCACTTCTTGGTTATACGCTGTCGCCCCGCGAGGTGAACTCGGAAAAGATGCTGCACGAGCGGAGAGACATTAGTTTTCCTGGGCATCTCGGGGGGCGCGCGCTACCGAGCGAGCGCCCTGATGGATGATCTTACCCGGTACGCCTCTAATTCGAGTTGATTAGCATGAGGTGGAAGACTGCTGGAAGAAGACTCGGAGTGGCTGGGAGAGGAATCGTCATCGAGATGCCTTGAAAAATGTCCGGGTGCACGATGAGGTGGAGAATTATTGCGCATTTCTATTCCGTACATTCGTCTACGATTGCGATATTCAAATCTCTTGCCAAGGTTCTATAACTCCAATTCCATTGATTGTTGTCTTTAGTCATCGTTCGATCGGACGATTCCAAATTGGAAGGGAATGGTCATTTGAACCTTTAAAAAATCGAATCGGTTAGTTGTAGATTATTCAGTCCAGAGATGATCGGTTCGTAGAATTTCTTCGACAATATCTAGAGCCCAGAGTAAAAAGGAACTATCTAAAGTTGCCAGTGGCGAAAAAAACTATCTGAAATTTTCTGCTTAAAAGAAACTATCTAAAAAATTTGTGAGAAAGGAACTACTTGAAATTTTCTGTTGGAAGAAGGAACTATCTGAAAATGCCTGATCATAGAGGGAACCATCCAAAAAATTTTGGTCAAAAAGAGGCTATTTCAATAGGTGGTTCCTTTAAAAATCTTGGACGATTTTGGACAGTTTCTTTTTGAGTAGTACATTTGGACAGTCCCTTTTTGACCAAAAAATTTTCAATAACTCCTTCTTGACCAAAAAATTTTACGTAGTACCTTCTTCACCAGAATATTTTAGATTGTTCCATTTTGACCAAAAAACTTTAGATAGTTCCTTTTGACCAAAATTTTTTGGATGGTTCCGTTTACAATCAGCCATTTTCAGGATATTTTAGATTGCTCCTCTTTCCATCAAAAGATTTTAGATAGTTCCTTTCTGCCAAGTTTGCTTTCTCAAAAGAGAAAACCTTGTAGTCGCCACAGCGGAAATTACCAGTTTGCACCCTTTCTCCTGCATTTTTCTCCTGTCCACTTGTTCTCACACTCTAAACTCTGTAAATAATGATACAAAGAACCATAAGATATTGAAAGTATCGGGGCCATAGCGCTCCCGACGATCCTTCGATCTGCACATTTTGCCCATGTTGCCAGAAATCGAACGCCCCGCTCGAGCAGCAATGGCATAGAACCAGTGACGAGGGTATGCGACACAAGCATAGGAAGAGGTCACGTGCCATTTGAACTGTGAAATTGTCGCGAGTGTGGGGCCGCGGGAGCGATAAGCGCAAATCACAAGCGGAAGTCCGGGAAAGAATGAGCTCGGATAAAGTGCGGCCGCATCGCCAGCACAATGTCATGGTCTGGCGGAGCAGAGATCGAAAGGCCAATCGAAACGCGAGCGGTCACGCATTCGTGTCTCTCTAGCGTTAAAATCGCGACTGATTGGCTTGGATTAGCGTGTTGCGGGGTGATACCGTTTTCGAGGGAGACGTGAAACGAGAGAACAGATTGTGGATTGTCGATGTGTTCAAATTTTATGAGACGTAAATACGAATCCTCAAGAGCCGATGTGACCCATGCTTCATTTGCAAAATTGTGCTCCAACACAGTCAGCCAGGTAGAACTCGCGCAAACAGCTTGAGTTGCAAAATAGTCATCTCCATCTCAAGAAATGATGTATCGTTCCGCGTTATCTCATAAAGATACAAATAGAGATGTAGAAGATGACAATAATGAACAAATTCAAGAGCTGCAAGATCCAAATCAAAGAGTCTCGTTGCGAATACGTAATTGCCACTGTTTAGTTCGTCGATTGAATCCGCTGGTATGAGAATCGGCCATGTGGATAGCAATCACAGTACATAGGATGGAAAGGCTTATCGAACTTCATTGACGGTTAGTTATGAGCTCCAATTGCGGTTGTTCTACGTGATACTGATTGATCCATTCGATGAGTCGCTGACCCACAGAGAAGCCTCGACAAATAATACGTACCTCTCCACGCTTGTACATAACTGAAACCTATCACATTCACGCGATTCTACGGGTTCCCCATAGTGATGTGCAATCGCCAATCTTCTACTCTACTGATTTGCATGAGTGATGAGACTCGTCGATAATGGATTCCAGGAGGACATCGACGGATACTTGATGAACGGCAATATCTGGATCGTTGCAATAAGTTTCTGGTAAAAAAGGTGTAACTAAATTGATGATAATTGATTACCTCCGAGGAGTGCAGAGTCCAAAAAAGTAGAGAAAGGTGAACTGTTGTCGACGGAGAGGTCACATCGTGTTACATCCTGGAAACAATTTTCATCTAGCACGGCGATGAGTGGTGGTCGCTGCCAAAAAACTCAAGTAGGAAAGGTTTTGTCTTGGTTAGGAAATATTAAATATTTGAATGGCATAAGTATCCATCTCTGATTAGTTCTTCCAGCACAACTATCTCAAAAAGAAGATACACAGAGCTGCAATCGATCTACGATATTTTTCGTAAGACTGAGAAATACTTTGAGGTAATTCTCAAAACTACCTCGGCACCAAAGACTGTATGGATGATTATATAACACCGAATAGCGGAACTTACAAGTTATGGTGAAACTTTCACAAGTTTTGACGATACCAATTCTTTTGGAAAGATTATTTTCAAGATTTGCTCCTTTGAATCGTGAGAAGGCCCATGAAAATTGTATCCGAAATGTCGCTTCCTCGGCAAATGAAATTATTAGCAGGAAATATCGATCGATTCAACAAACTTCATCAAAACTGGGATCCTGAAATTTTAACGATTGAACTAGAATCCTCATATCAAACCTATTTTATAGCGCGGTTATCATTGTGTTGGGAAAAATAATCAAGAACAAATCCTTGTATGGAATCCATTAGACTGGAGAAATTCGCGTCGTTCTTTGCGCGAATCTGTATTGTTGCCCGTTTCATTCCGCTCATTTTCCAGCTCTTTTAATTTCAAGCATCCCTAGCTGATAGTCAAGTTGGCTATATTCTGAGGTCATAACAGGAGCTCATAACAATTGGACTGCGCTTGAAGCCATTACGGAGGTCTTTCGTATTTTGCTCGCAGAATGTGGCATTTTAAATGCTCCTCGGGCTTCGTTCGAATTTCAATTCCATGTTTAGTCCATGACCTCTTGTATACTCAGCCCCCGTTGCCCAAGCAATTTGATCTAGGTTTGAATATCAAATGAGATTGCTACTCATCACTTGTTAAAGCTCCATCATTACCATTGTATGTCATCCACACTTCACGAACACAAGAAAATTAATTCATTGCATTCCTCTGTGTGAATTGATGGGGAGTGGAAATTTGATGAGCAGTCTGAAGAAATATTCTGGGGAAATAATTTCTCGTCTGCCTGCTGAATGAGATTAGAGGATACCTCGTCTCACAGATTTTTTAATGAATGTGAGTGTTCTCCAACAATAATCACTAGCTTTATTGATATACAAGATATACATCACAAATAGCTCTCTCAATACCTCTACATACATAAATTGACTCGTAAAGTTCCGACAAAATTACGCAATTGGAACATTCCTCTCTTACACTTGTTCTTGAGTGATTGGAACGAAATTGCCAGAAAATTTAAAGTCAGAAAAGTGCAAACATCCTGAATGACATAAACTGCGCTTAATTCGCCCTATACTCAATATACAAACTTTAGTATGGTTTTCCTCTCCATTTAGAGAAGTATCCACAAACATACTCTCTCTTTTGAGAATCCGTCAGTTCATCGTTGAATGTGCGTATTTATATACATTTTATACACATAACTTATCTAGCCTTGTAGGAAGCATCGTGAGTTCACGCGGAGCAAATTTGCATATGAGTATAGAGTTCTTGCGGAAGCCTTCCACTGCTGGACCAGTAATTATTTAGAGTATATTTATGTAACAATCGTCATATTCATTCATTATCTCTATTCATTCGATTTTATTGACTCAATCGTGCACTCGAGAAAATTATCGATTCTAGAGACACTGCGTATTTCAACGTTAATTCGCACTTGCATATTTACAGTGGCTACTATTTTTTTGCATTAGAAAATATTGGTATTTCCATGAATCGATGACTATTTGCAACAGAATAGGGGGAGCTGTTCTACAACTTACCAAGAGACTCGAAGTCAGAAATTACGAGAGCGTCTTGACGTCTTCCGAGTGAGGAATTCGTCGGCTCCAATGAATTCAGGACCCAGTGGAAATCGACAGAATGAATTAATTCATCACATTCTGATTGCGGAGTCTTACGGAATGATTTGTCTCATCAATCAAGATCACAGCATAGAGCTGTCGAGCCCTCCGATAAGTAATAGATCACGATCTCATAAGAGGGACAATTTCAACGTTGGAATTCTCTGATGCAACTCTAATTCAATGAAGTTGTCGTACTTCAAGTCCAAATAGCCATGATCTTTGTAGTCAGAGTTTACTTTGGGTGTAAAATCCTTGATCCTTCCTCGTTGCCAAATGGTGAGCTAGTTTACGATCTTGAAAATTGAACATGGATTTCGCAAATTATGAGGATTATGAGTAAGCTATACATTCAGTATTTACAACCTTAAATATGTAGACATGAGTTTCAGTGGCTCTTTCTTCTCGTTCGATCGCTAATATTTACATGAGAATATTCTGGGATATACTTTATAATTTTTCTCTGAAAGCTAATCACATTAACAACTCCTTAGAAAATGCGCATTTCGTTCCAAGCATAGGGCTACAATGGCCACAATATTACATTATAGGAAGATGCGACGCAGTCTCTTCACCAACTTAATTCTAGCACTTATGAAAAAAATCTGACGATTTACTCTAATTCCATCGCTTCGGAGTCTCAAAAATTGAATGTAGTACGAACCTGGTCTAATCATTCCAGCGAATTTGCATTCCACTTGCCAAAATATCATCCCTATCCAACCAATACGATCCTTCATCAACCCCAAAACAACACAGGAACTACGCACCCAATTCCACACACCCACGCCCCTTCAAAAATCACAAAGTCAGTCTCGCATCCCCCAAAAAGCCTGAAAAAACCCTCACCCCACTCCACCACAGCTACCAAAAGTCCATCCTCGAGTCTCTAGTCGTCGAATTTCGGTCCGACTCACAGGCAGAGGCTCTTGTCGGCCTGGCAGATTCCGTCAGACGGCGCGAGGAAGAGCCTGCCGTCGGCGCAGGCACACAGCTGGTAGACGGCGACGTTTTCGGACCTTCGTTTCTTCGACGCCGAGCGCTGACCTTGGCTGGGAAAGGAGGCCGGCCGGAGGCCCTTGAGAAGGACGTTTCGGGAGTCGAGGACTACGGAGCCCTGCTGGCTGGTGAGCTTGAGCTGCGACAGGCACGACGCGAGTATTCCCCCGGCCGAGGACTCGACGCTTATCCTCTGGGGCGCCCTCATCTCCAGGGACCTCGTGGCCGACTCGAGCCTGCACGCAGATGCATCCAGTTGGCAGGGGACGCAGAGCGAGAGACGGGCAGAGACAGAGAGGAAGATGCTTGTCAATGGTGTTATGGATCCGAGGGCCGCGCGGGATCCGAGTTTCGAGAAGCGAGATCGATACTGGCTTCTGGAGTGCGTTGTTGTCAAGTTTGGACTGGTAGACGCGAGTTTCTCGGTTAGTTATCTTTCTTATCGTGGACTTGTGTTCTGTTCACGTTGGAATCACCGAGCGGACGGGAAATTGCCTCTTTTAAGATCAAAAACTGAAAAAATTCCTCTACATAGTGGTTTTGAGTGCGAAAAAGACAACGTTACCCACACTATGCGTAAAGGATTCTTTCAGTCCATAAAGTTTACAAATCGTGTGGGAGTTTATTATTTTTTCTCGTACGGTGAAAATAATTATTCTGAGTTGATATGTTTGTGTTCCAGCTGAAAGGAAATTCAGTTATGCTTGAGATTGTTTCTTGTGCTCGGGGTGGTTTCGTTAATATGAAGTTTTCTTGTGATCGTTGGATGAATAAAAATCCATTGCTCGATAATTCACGAGGAATTGTCATAATTACGAATTCAGTTGTGGTCCATGGAAAACTTGATGCTTGAAATTTCTAAACCCAGGTTCTGATTTTCTCTGGAAATTTGCAACTGCGATGAGTCTTTGGCAAATTTTTATTGTGAAGCTGGTGTGATCAGAAAAATTCAGTTCCATGAAGAGCATTCTGCGATCATTCGACAATTGTGACACTGTACGTGGTTTGGAGTACGTGAATTGAATAAAAATCACTGTAAAGGATCATCTCATACTTTTTTGAACATTCCAATTCCCCAAAAATAGTGACAAAATTCAGTCAAATAAATTTGAACTTTTCAAATATTTGACTCATTCACTCTTCGGTCTCATGTCTATTACGGACAATTTCTGGCCTCAATAATGTGTGATTCTTAATTAGGATACACCAATTGAATTTACAAAGAACTGAGATGATTCTGAATCACTTTCATAGAGAAATTGATGCTTAGAAAACATTTTTCACAGCACAGAGTTGGAAGAGAGAATTTTTCAAGCTATAGATTTCGCCATATTTCAACGTTTTTCGCCCCAAAGATATATTAGTAGAGGAATATGACTCCAGAACTTCTCGGTTACTGAATGAGTTTATTCAACAGTTGTAACTATTTATTCTGATTGTGTAAGGATGAATAGATAAACGAAGCCAAGATATGAGATGGATTTACCTCAAATCACGTCCAGCGTCCGAAGTGACGAGGGGCGTTTGTACGCTGTCCTCGAAGACCGCGCCTCCGACGCCAGTCACTTTGAGCGTCTTTGCGCCGACGACGACGCGCTCGTTGTTTGCCGAGAAGAGCAGCTCTCCTCTGGGATCGGTTATCCTAAAAGCTCTCGATACGCATTCGACCTTATCCTCACCTGCAAGCATACGGACAAATAGATTCGTGCATGAAAAATGCTATTCGTATGTTTTTATAAAGAAATATCATCCTCTCAAATTTGAAGGGCATCACGTAAAGTAAACCTCAAGCATATGTATACTCAAGTTTGGTTACAGGCCATATCTGTAACATCTATAAACTTGAACCGACAAGACACATTCAAATATGTAAGAAGAAAGAAAATTAATTAGATTAATTTTTTATGGCGACGAAATAGAATTTTGAGAAATAGGAATCAGAAATTTCCAGTACAGTTGATTTCTTCGATCGAAAAGTTTCTGTATCAATTAGATATGGATGCAGAAACAGAAGGGAAAGGCAGTGATTGGATATTCAATAAGAACGAAGTAAGCTAACTCACTTAACGTAAATCTTGCTAAAACTTGTCCATTCTCGCTGCGGGCAGAGGCGGTAAAATTCGACCACGATTCGAGCATCAGGTTGCTGCCCCTCCGCGACCTCACGCTCGAGGCTATGAGTGCGTCCAGTATGGCAGCTTGGCCTCTCAGTTCGACGCCGCCAGGAATCACCTTGAGAGATCCGATGCCGTCCTGAAAATCAAAACGATTTTGACTCAGTTTTTTGTGCAATTATCGGCTTTCCATCGCGTCAAAATCCTTGAATCACAAGAAAATTCATACAATCGCTCATCGACGTCAGACTGAGATTCATGAGCAACCCAATCACGAGGGTAGAATATTTAATTACCCGAGCGATTGCTTCGAAGCGGAATCCCCCCACAAATTCAATCCGGGCTCACCCATATTCCGCCCGCAATCGATAGCATTAATTATGGTCTGTACGCAACCGTGGACGACGAAGCATACGCAAATGAATTAAAATCACTCATTCAGCAAGCAATCATCGCGTACATCCAATTAGCATCGCTCTACAACATCAACAAGAGCTCGTTTTAATAATAATCTCCGGGCACCCGTTTAGCCGAAAATTGCGCGTCCAGCCGTCGCTCATTAGACGTAATCCTCGGCTAGACGAAACACGCGTTGGGGGAATGCCCCATATATCGCGGGGGCAAGTAGTCATTGGGCGGAGAGCGCAGTAGCTCATTGTAATTTGGCCATCCATCGCAATTAGCCCGAATTCACGAGCTCATCTCGGTCCGCGGCTCTGCCCGCCAATAGAGCGAACCGAGAGAGCTTAATGGCCGCCCATTCCGCGATTATGAAAATTAATCGAGCCCACGCGTGCTCCAGCGATATATACGCGAGTGGTACACAACTCGCCGCACCTTCGCCTGTACGTGGCTACGCGCCGAATCTCTCGAGCCACGTGACGAGGCAGATATTGCCGTTTGCTAGCTCGTATGTGTCGGCGTGTTCGCAATTGGGTGGGGAGTGAGGCAGTGACGATGGGGTTGAGATTCTGGGAGAGAGAGTCGAGGGATAGGGGGTTCCAGGGTGCAGAAATCTTACGAGTCTACGATTGCTAACTTGGTGAGAGCAGTACCATTCGAGACCCTATCGACTAATTTTTTTCCACTGGTATCAGGTTCCTCATATTTTTTTAATTTTTCCCCACTGCGGAATAAATTTTATGAGATGCAGAATGTTCCTTGAAGTGACAAGGATCAGAAGCTCACAGGTATTATTCCAATAACTGATTTTACACGCATGCTAGGAGTAAGATTTGAGGAATTCTAAGAATCACTATAATTAAAGTGTTTTTTACCTGAATTCCCGGTTTTAAAAAAGTTTCTATACGCAGAAATGGTTTAACACCGACAGGGCTAATTGAATTCTGAAGGGAAGGATGGGTTCGAAGGGAACTCTGGTGATGACAAGACCGATCGATCAATTCATATTGAGTTTTGTGGTTGAAGAATGCTACGGAGTCAGTTGTGGTGAGTCACAAAATAACAGAAACGCATGACAAGATAGTCCAACGACGGATTTCGGAAGATTCTTGCTAACAAATTAAGAGGTTTTCCAGGCGTTTCATTCTCCATGATGGGATTCATTTGTGATCACTAATGTACGAGATCCATGTACAAATCACTCTTGCAATGATCCCCGAGGTTTCGTGAACTTTTCAAGTTACATTATCAAAAGAAATTGATCGATGTGGTTCCCAGTGGAGGTTCCATGATTTCAGTAATGGGAGGTCACATAATTTGCAGCTAATGCGAATACAACGAATCCGAATACCAGCCAAAATGGACGCGCCGCAATCGCGTACACGGGTCGACACTTTTCAGCCACGGAGCTCGTTAGATAGGTAGAGACGACCTCATCGAGGCTGCGTCAAATCGCAACGTCGTTTCCAGTCGCGACATTTTGACGTGCTCCGCGAAATTACTTCTCTTCCCCGAACCTACAAAATCATTATACCGCTCATCCACTCCACCGGAGCTGGATCAATTTCATGCTTGTGAACGACTTTTCGTCCCACGGGTCCACAATACTTTAAATCGACAACTCAGCCCTTACATAATCTCAGAGTCCATTCTCCAAGCCAAGAAAAATAATGACTCTCGACGCTCCAGATTCTAAATGGACAATGAGCCTCGATACACTAATTACCGGCGCCCGACATTCGCTCTCCACCTCTTGGCACGGGATTCCAAAACGCTCGTAACAATCGCAAGGCCACCCAATATATCTATACAATACGACACAGTATAGAGCGGGACTGCCTCGAGAGCGGAAAACTCGGGGTGGAAGGCCCGCAGTGGTGGCGGGGGTCCAGGAGTAATAAAGACGGGCTGCATCAGCCTAATTGAATGAAAAAGTATCCAGTGGCTGGGAGGGAGGCGCATTGTGCCCGTCATAATCGAGCGGAAAAACTCGGGCCTTCGAAGCTGCCGCCGCCGCTCATCCGCAGCCGCTCATAATTACTGGCGGCGAGCCACGCAAGCCCTGATGAGCGCGAATGAGATTTTTTCTCTGAGCTCGGTGGCGATGAGTATATTCGCGCGATTCGCGTATATTTTTATTCATGCGTTTGCGCAAAAAGAGAAAAAAGAGCGTATCGCGAGCTGAAAGAGGCCGGAAATGTCGGAAGTCGGCCCACAGCCGAGGGGCATCATTATACCCGCCCCCCTACCACCTCCTCCGACGAAACTTCCTCCGGCGACGGGTATCATCTTTGAGAGATTTCACCTTCTTTTCTTTGGGCAAGCGAAATATATCTGTGCGGATCTTGACGAGCACGAATAGACTGGATACGTAAGATGAAATTTTCAGCGAGATGAAACTAATGAGAGAATATTTTGGAAAGCCCCTCGTATCTCGAAAGAATATTTAAATAATGACTTTATCGTTCTTTCGAGTCAATTATCGCCGCGCTCAGGCTGACGATCATAGCTTGATAAAGGCTCAAGCTACGGCCTTTGAGGCTCCACCTTTTATCTGGCGGCTGGAACCCGAATGCATTTCAAGTTTTTGGAAAGCTACACAGAGATGAAAAAATCACACCAGGTATGGGATTTGAACCCACGAACTCTGCCATTCTAGACCGTCACGTCACCAGCTACACCACCGGGGAGGTGGCCGGTAAGCCCACTCAGGAGAGATTAATCCATGTCGATGAGATCTATCTTACCGATATGAGGTGGAATACTCAAATGGCCACGATTACTTGAATGTTGGATGAGTTAAGGATTCATATCTCCTGACTGGGCTTACCTGCTACCTCCATAGTGGCGCAGTTGGTAGCGTGCGGGTCTAGAATATACCAGAGTGCATGGGTTCGAACCCCGCCTAGGGCAACTTTTTCATTTCTGCATCGCATTTCAAAAAATTAAAATCCCTCCGGGTTGCAGCCACCAAATGAAAGGTGGAATCTCGGAGATCGTAGCTTGAGTCATAATCAAGCTATGATTGTCAGCCTGAGTGCTGCGATAAGTGGCTCGAAAGATCATCATTACTTAAATATGATTTCATTCCTTGAATACGATTGCATCAATAGAGCGGTAGAGTCCCAATAGCGATGAGATCTATTTTATCGATAGGAGTTAAATATCTTGAAAACAGATCATTCTGATTTATGCTAAATTTTTTTTCTATCTCATCAAAGAATACAAGTACCATTACGTCTCATCTTCATTTTTCCTTCAGAAGGTCGCGCACTCGGCAAAAGCAGTGTCCTGTCATAGTGCTCGTAACGAGTGCAACGCTTTCCTTCACCCCTCGTGAAATTTGACCACCCTCCGCGGCAAACCCCGTCGATTTTCTACAGTCGTATTCCCAGCTCCGATATCAGCCTCAATCGCAACGAGGCGAATATCCCCCCGAGGCTCTTGGGCACGATGCAAAGAAATACTCGTCTAAATTTACACGCGCGGCAGTCGATAGATACACACAGAGCTACTCCGGCAGCCACTCTCTCTCTCACTCTTTTCTCCGGAGGCATTTCAACCGCAAGCTCCGTCGCGCCTTCCGACGTATATGTAGACGCAGATGCGCGAGAATCGCGAAGCGAATAAATCCGCGGGCGCGTAAAGATTTTCGCCGCTTCGCTCTCGGAGAAAATCAGACAATAAAGTTCGAACGGATCTGGGCGAGATAGCTTTATGCGAGGCGCAGCGTATGGGGCGCACTTCGTCACACGAGATTTGCGTCGTACGAGCGTGGTATATTGTTGTACGTAAAGCGATGCTGCACATGTGGGGCCGCGATCGTTTAATGAACTCGAGCAACGACGCGCCCGAATTGATCGTTCGAGATTCTAATGTGGCGCGTGATTTCAGAATGAGCAGCGGTGCGGTACGGCCAATTTGAGCGCGCGTCGCAATTTCAAGCTTCGATCGCTGAGGAGTTTGTTTTTTATGTCGAATGGTGATTGACGAATACAAAAATGGAAGACTGGAGTAAGATTCGTTAATGAGCAACGACTAGGCGTGGAAGTAGTTATTATCGAGCTTTAATTTTAATGGTTGGTACCGGTCAACCTCACATTCATAAGAAGGTGCTTCCCGCTAACATTCAACTGTCGGAATTATCTGTACAGCGGAAAGGAATTCTTTACGAAGACCAAAGGAAGGGTAAGGTTGACATTAGCACTGTTTGCCTAAGTGGCCGCAAAATTGTGATTATGTAGAGTTGGCGAAAGGTGTGGTCGGATGATATCTGTCCCAATGCTTGATGAAAAATCCAAGAGTGCCCGCTAAAGATGCCCTCGTCGCACTGTTATTTTCTAAGAAGACTTTCACGATTGTCTCATTAAGCTGCTATACATATAAAAAGCTATCGTTTAATCTACTGCAAAAATGAGTATAACTTTTACGTACGAGTAATAAGTAGTGCCAAGAAAATTAGTAGCTATTGAGCCGAACAATTTCACTACCTGCGATCGATGTCGATTGATCTATTAACGAAATATCCCATCTCTGAGCACAAACGACATCATCAGATGTAATATCGCATCTTGGTTAATCTCAATTTCCTATTTCCCTTCAATTAAATTTTGACTTTACACGTTCCTTTGTCAATTAGCTGAACATTTTGATAAGATCATTCGTCAATTATGTGCTCATGGGTTTCATTAGACCAAATAGAATCTAGCTACGCACGATTTCCAAAGAATGAAACTCCTCTACACTGGGAGTTTGTGTTACTTCCGATGCAAGGAAAGCAAACCCAACATAGTTGGGAACTATCTTCTCGTGTTGAGCATAACATCATTGCATAGATACCACTACTATCAGAAAGATACTATTTACGTGCGGGCTTTGAGAGGGAGAGTAACTATGGTCTCTTTGTGAATCAATTGAGGAGAAGCCAGATCTTGAATCGACTAGTTGTCTGATCAGTTTGCTCCGACGAAAATACCTGCTTTCTTCAGAGATCAAGGGCATGGCAAACTTGATGGCAAATTTGGTCGCTCAATCGACACTCGAGAGCAAAAACGTCCTATCTCAATTCTTAAGAGAATGAATAGCCCTATCTCAAAATGTTTGAGTAAAAAGTCCCTATCTCGAGCATTTGCCGTGAGGAGTCGTGTCTCCAAGTGTTTGAGGATAAGGGTCATGTGGCTGAGAAAAGCTTTCTCGTGATCTCCAACTCTTTCTTCTGTCGCTTGACGCTTATTCTTGAACATTTTGGGACACGAATTCCCACACTAAATTCTCGAGATAGGGCCTTTCCACTCAAAAGTCTTTAGATAGGGCTCTTTTACTAAAAAATTTGAGATAGGGCTTTTTTCTCAAAATTGAGTTGGGGCCTTCTTGGGCTGAATTCTGAGATGGGAAATTCTATTTTCTTGGAAGTGAGATCTTAAAGTGAACGTGAACTTTGTATTTTCTCAAAATTCGAGATAGGGCTTTTTTGCTCTCGAGTGTCGAAATGAATGGACGTCGTGTCTACTCTCATTGATCATTCTCACACAAGAGCATCGAGACTGACGACTCAAGGACCAGTTGAGTATACGATAATCACGCAATTACGAAGACAAAACAGCAGAACAGCAGAAATGAAGCGTGCCGGGGGAGGCAGCATCCTCTCCGGAGTCAAAACGAGCTCTCGAGTTGGAGGGCTGGAAACACCCGGAGAGACTCTCGACGACTCTCCTCGCGTGCTCTCCAGTTTCCGTGGGAGTCGATTGCTGCGAATACTATACACAGCACAGCACCTCGGCTCCCCGTCAATTATACACTCGAACCAAGGGCCAATACATCGCTGCGGCCGCTCTCGTTCCTCTCTCTCTCTCTCTCTCTCTCTCTCTCTCTCTCTCTCTCTCTCTCTCTCCCTCCCCCTCCCCCCCCCCCCCCGAATGCCTCGCGACTCGGGCTCCATGTAGTCCAAAGGCTGTGGGCGCAGGGCACCTATCGATCTCGGCCCACCAGACCGCGAGACGGGAGCGACGGCTTGTAATTGTCTGCAGAGAGCGAGCTTTAATCGATCGCCAAGTGCCGGCGCGAAATGAACGCCACGCCGCAGAATAGAGAGAGAGAGGGAGAGAGCCTCCCCCTGCGGCGAGTAGAATTTAATTTGCGCACCCGGGCACTGCTCCCGAAGCGACTGTAAGGCCCGAAGAATCGAAGATCCGACCAAGGGATATTCTTCGATGGCCGGAGAGCGACGCTTAATCGAGGAGGGCCGCGAGACGGAGACGATGAGCGGACGCTTGGAATATTTGCATTTCCAGGGAGAGGAATTTTTGCCCGGATGCCGCGAGAATTATTCGACGGGAGAGTGCGGAGTCTCTCTGCTGACGCGATGAGCTTTTCGTCGGAGCTTGAAAAGCTCGAGCTGCGCATTGTTCGTGTATCTGGAAATCGGAGTTTTGAGTTTGCATGAAATTTGAATTTGGAATGCTGAAGACGCGGTGGATTATGATGGAACGCATGCGAAATTCAGTCATTTGGCCATTTCGGTTCACATACAAATATTTGCAAACTTTATTATATATAATAATTCCGTTCTCTGAATTGAATCAAGCGCAACGAAATACGCGTTGTTCAGCGCAACTCCGGTATAGCAGGGAGAATTGCGTCGATCTCATTTTGAGTCTACGGTATTATGCAGATTATACTCGGCGAACTGCACCGGGCAAGGATGATGGATTGAACTTTATAATTTCTTGCCGCGCTCATCCTAATAAATTTCCTCGCAATAGGCATCTCTGGCTGCCTCACTTTCCGTCGCGGATCCGACAATGGAACTATTCCTGCCTCATAATTTCACTCATCCATCCTGGCCTGCATCCTGCCCACTCTGTACATCTACAAAGCCGCAAAGAGGAGCCAAATTCCCCTCCATTTAAATGAATATCTCAGCTTCCTCAATATTTTTCGCGTCCAGTCCTGAGCCTCGACGTTATACACGCTCGAAATTTGAAATCGCATCGGACGCTCGCAAAGCTTCATCCGAGAGTCAATTCGCGCCCAGAGCTCAGGGATATCTCGAGAAAACACGGCGAGTCGTTTCGCAGCTCTCTCTTTCTTTCTCTCTTCTGCACTGGAGCAAATGTGCGCGAGAAAGAAAGAGAGGGGCGTAAGGGCGCGATGAAACGGCGCAGCGTCTCCGGCGAAGGGCGAATAAGAAGATCAGCGGGCAAAGTGGATGATCCGCTGTCCATTAGAGCGGCAGCGAGGAGACGAAGGAAAAGGAGAGCTTCCCACGGGACTCCCCGATGCTCGCACTCTCTTTCTTGAATCTGCTCACGGATTGATACGCAATTTTCAGCGAGAGCGGCGATACTCGCGCTTCCTACTAGAGAGAGCACTGCATCGCCAACTCGATAATCGCACGCCACGATATCGAGCAGATTCTGGAAAAGCCCCGCACATACTCTCTCGATCGGTGTAATAGAAAATCGTGTCAGAGCGTGTATTTTTCGCCCGGCTTCCTTCCCTCTCTCTCTCTTTCTGATCTCGTAGGCCGTAGAGACTCTGCCCGTAGAGCTTGGCAAAAGCTCTCACCCTCTATTGGCTTTTTCCTCTTGGGCTCGATCGCGTTGAAGCTCAAGTCGACTCGAGACGCGCCCTATACTCGCCTCCGTGAGTCTATTTCGCTCTCCTCTTCGTCCCGCCATTTCCTTGGATTCGATGGATTTCGACTAGGATTTCTCTATTTTTTCGAGCCAGGGGGATTTTGAACGACGGAGTTTGGTTTTAGGGGCTCAGGATGATTTGAGTCCGAAGGAATGTCGTGCTATAATTGTAAGTCTGGTGGTTGATGACAGGATTCTTCGATTGGAGATTCAATCCTCAGATTTGAGATGAGGAGAGTACCTCTCTGAAGTTTCGGCCGTATAGATCACAAGAGTTTTCCCTTCGTTTCGAAGTTATACGTATATTCTAGCAAAATTCTCATCTCTATCAAATTGTCAGCTGATGAATTGCTAGTTGAATTGTTTGATCCTTTTGTCAGAGTTTGATATCAGATACCTTGAGGCTTTTATAGAATTCTTTCCCTTGTTACTTTCGCAGTCCAAGATTATCTATTTTCTCTGTTTCCTAATTTGATCGAAGTATCAGCGGAAAGATACATGAAATTTGAACAAGAAATAACATCGAGCAATGTGGTAAGTGATTGTTCGCCGCTATCAACTAGCTATTAGAGTCTTCCACTCAAGTTGGTTAACCCACAGAGTAAACTCTATGAAGCTTATCTCATACCGAATAGGAAGCGTTTGAGCTGACACAACTCGCTGACATCGTTTCTAGAGTAGTTTGGAAACAGATGTGTAATTATACGTGAGTGTGTGATATAAACGCCGGCAAACTGCGACTTTTTCAAGCGCCTCGAGCTCGTGCGTGTCGGTATTAGTCTGAACAACAGCAACTCGGATGGTGAAACTAATTTTAAGCCGCAAGACAGAAGTTGAACTTAATAGCTGTCGGAAAGTTTGCCCAGTCGCTCCGCGGCGCGAGAGCTGCCAGTTCAAGACTCCCGTTTTTGAGCGAAAGGCTTAACCTGAATACCGATTCGCGCCATATCTGTTACTTCACGGGTAGTTGCCAGCATTTCACGGATATCAGCGTAAAGCTCGTGGAAGGGATTGAGAGGAGCATCCAAACTTTGAACTGCCATTTCATTATTATCAATGCCCTATTTCTGCCCATTTTCAAGTTTCAACACCGGTGTTGCGCAGTAGCTCCACTCTGAACGGATTGACGCAATGAAAACGAGACGATACAACTAAAAGCTATCAAAGATATGAAGTCGAGCATCCTTCAACAGCAAAAAGTCCGGGTGGATAAGAAAGATATTTAATATAGAATACGCAAATACAATGATCAATATTTGCATACGAAGAATCTGCACGAAGAATTCTCAAGGATACTTCGAATGATTCGTCAAATCTATACTGGTCGTATATATTTGAGTCCTTGTAAACACCAGGTTGATGAGAATTACTCGAGGATTTCAATGAATTGTAGCTGTAGCCACGGAGATCCCAGTGTCATTGGTTCTTTTGAGATCGTTCACAAAGTGCGACAGCTTTCAGCAAATCACGAATAACATCCCTTTTTATTGTCTTAATTCCATGTTTCGGAACCAGTAGATCGTAGAGGAATATTGCTTAGCTAATCTCAGCTAATCTTGAATATAACTTTATCAAAATTTGGATGTATTGTTCCTAATATCTCGTTGATACACCAAACAGCTGTGTTGTATTGGGAAATTTCAAATCTTCATGATCTTCATCAACCCCCTTAATTTTTGAAGGAATCTTTGCATCAATACGGAGCCACAAGTATAGTTCATCTTGTAGGTCTTCACAAGCGATTCCTGGTTTAAGATATGGTTGTACTTGTGAGGGAGAGGTTTTCTCAAAAAAGTCGTCATGATCCAGGAATATTCAGGATTTGGGGAATGAAATTATCACTTCTAAGTCGATGTTTTAGCTCTCGAATTATGAATTTTTCCTGGATTATGATGACGCTTTTGAGGCGCACCATTCATCAAAAATCAGCTATATTTTGGACAAGGAGGGATGTAGGAAGAACTCCAAGAACATATTCTGAAGTTCTTCGTTCAATTTATATCCAATGATTTCTCTTAAAGTTGTAGATCCCAAAAATGCCTGTAAAAACTGCTAAAGTTTAAGATTTTCTGCCTCATAATGGCTCAATGCTGAATCGTCAGCGAGGGAGAAAGAATGAGAAATTAACTAATTTCATGAAGAATCCCTCGGGTGAGAACATTTGAAGTCTCCTATGATCTTCTGGTTCACCAAGGTATCAAAGGGTGAACATGCCAAATATCATTTCCGACAGTAGTCCTCTCTGAATTTTTGTGACAATGTTTCAAACTCTGATCATTTGTAATCTACAATCTCAGACCCTGTTCGGTAATTTAATGATTCATTTCAATCTCGATGAATAAAATGTGCTTACGAGTGAAGATAATTGCACGGAGCATAAAAATCTCTCTTTTTATCAAGAGTCCACTTCGATTACTTTTGGAGGCTGAGGGAATGTATATCTACGAATCCATGGTGGATTTTGGATATTTCAATACTTCATTCCGATTGGATACTGGTAGTAAAGGGAAATTTTAGGAACTCTCTTCTGCCTTTTCTGCATTTCAATTTACTAGAAACTCTGCGAGCTCTCCATGAACCTACACACTACTATCAAACTAATCGCAGTACGATGATTCGCCTACAGGAAACAAAAAGTCGCAACTCACAAAGCTGAACTCCATGACGCGCAGGAGCCACAGTGTGAGGGCAAAGTTGAGAATGACGACGACGGCGAGGCCGAGCACGAGGAAGTAGAGGCATCGTTTTCTCCATCCGTACACGCCGATTCCGAGGCCCTTGTTGCACTCGCCACTCGCAGCGTTTGCCGTCGCGCATCTCGCATTCGCCGCAGCCGTCGTCGCCATCGTCGTCGCCGCCGTCGTCGCAGCCCCGTGGGCTTCCGTCGCTTGACGATTTCCGCCAGAGTCGCTGGCGCTACTCGCGCCACCGGGCCCGCTCGAGCTGTACTGCCTCGGTATGCTGCTCGAGTTCCTCGGCTCGTCCGACCAGTTCGACTGCGTCCTGCATAATCTGAAACGCGATAAATTTGCCAGGTGCTTTGAAAATACGGCCAGCACGCCAGATTTGCATTTTGCTAAATTCATTGGGCGGGATCGTCGTTCGCTTCTGGCACTTTGGGGGAATTTTGTTTATGATGCTGGTTGGATCAGTGCGGTATTTTTATTTGGAATACCATTCGTAGGGAGATTGAGCAAGGAGGACCTCAGTGGTTTGTAACTAGTCGCATTGTGGTATTTTTGCCCTTGACGATCGAGGATTATACATAGACGGTTTCGGACCAGAATCGTGTGATTAAATTTCGGCTTTCTGAAGAGCCGAGTCAGTCCTTTAGATGCTAATCGGTATGGTTATCGTCATTTCGAATGACTCTTACGACACCCTACAAGTAAAGTATTCATCCATGAAATCCTATCGAAATGATGCTAGAAAATAATGACTCGCTTTTTCAAAAAGCTGAAACGCGATTATACCGATTATGTCCGGAATCGTATACAGATTGCTTGCTTTCACGGGTCAGCATTTAATAGACGCAAATCCTCACCGTGATCATGATACACTCGCAGATACGCTCGAGTTCATCAATGGAATCGTTCTTTATGAAAATACATATCCAGATATCGCATCGATGTACTGCATCATTATTAGCCTTCCGAAGGTTGCACCAGTGCCAATATTCAAAGAATCCTAAGTATGTTCACTGCGGATGACAAGTCCACCGAGACCGGAATCAGACACAAAATGCATCATTGCATTCCAAGAGGAGATATGATCTAATAGAATATGGATGTATTCCCATGATGACGGAGAGGAGCGTTGGCCAACTTCGATGTGTATGTTTCCGAAATTACAAAAGCAGCGGAGATTGTTATCATGCGGACGCTGATATGCATGTGAGATGCGCGCAGAGCCAACTTTGGCTGTTTTGGTATACTGCCGGGGCAGCAACATAGTTCAGCTTCGCTCAATGCAAATTGTGGATACGTGTTTGAACTCTCGGATGATATCCAAAACAGATACACGAATGTTTGGAATCGGGAGTACGTCAGCTCAGTCCAACAATACCGTTCGCCCCAAAAGTTATCCGTAATTAGTGATTGAGTTACAACCTGGTCCACGTTCTTCTATGGGAATTATGTGAATGTGATTCGAGAGATTCGGACGTGCAGTGAAACCTGTCACTGTGGGCACGATCTCTGGGAATCACCATCATTACGTCGTTGATCAAAAGCTCTCCATAATCCAGGCAGTTCGCTATTATGGGCGGCTTTGGATGGAATCAGGGCTGCCCAAAATAAGAATGTTCTGCAGAATTTGAAGATAGACGATCCGCGGCCGAGTAATTGGTTCACTTTCGCACTTTACTTCGTCATGCGGAAGTATATCAGATAGTTTCGAGCATTGGGCATAGGCTGGAAGACGAATAGAATAATTTCGTTCAAAGTAGATAATAGATTCTGGCGAATGGCAAAGTTTGTAGGCCAAAACGCGATTTCGGGGATAACCACCGGCGCGGGGTCATAATTTTGCGATTACTCGTCCAAAGTTATCGCGTCAGCAACCAAGTCTAATTCAGTGGAAAGTAGGGGCTTACGAATTTGGGAGGGGCTGAGTTACGCGCAGCTGCTGCTCGCTCAATGAGGAAGTTGTATATAGAGAGCAAGCGCCAGCGCGGATGTGGAAGCCGCTCGAGTACACAAAGTAATTTACTCAAGATGACAGAGGATATATGTATATTACATCTGCTCCAAGTTTTCGTGCGGAGATACATAAGGGCTGTGAATTATCCAATTTTCTTCACATTCACAAAATTCGTGTGAACGAGCGGTGGAGAAACTTAGCCTGAAGGTTTTATGATCGTGGCTCTATTCCTCCGAAGTCTACACTGCAAAAAACAATTCTCAGAGTCAGATCACTGGGCTTGCTGACTCTGTCACCGAAAAGTCTCCGAGTACTGATTTTCAGGCGTCAAAATTTAACCAATCGTCTGACTTTCAGCAAGCAATGCTGATTTTGAGAAAATCGATTGAACTACCAGACGTGGGCTCAACTTTCGAGTTTATATATGCTAAACTATAGCTATTCTGATCTTTATCCCGGCATCTCACAGGTTTTGGCCGTGAATCTTACAAGAAATGATGATTTTACTAAACATAAACTTACCTCAATCAAGTCTTATCAAAAAGGAGGTTATAAATATATGTTGTGATGGATACACCAAGTATTGGAGAGTAATATTTCCGTTAGCCCAGTGGACAATGAACATTTTCATGCAAAATTGTTCGCCATATGATATTTCACATCAAACTAGAGAGAAATCACTGAAAATTCAGTTCATATTCGGATTAAAACATACGCTTACACTGACTTTAAGTAAGTATCTTCTGAAACGTGCCAAATCTGGATTTCAGCATAAATGTGATCTGAATTTAAGAATTTCTTTTCAACATTGTAAGGTGCCTAATGAAGACGCTGCGGGATAGCGAGTGAGAAAAATGCTCAAGACTTGAAGGTAGCTAGCAATTTCGATAAGACGTAAAGCCAATTGGGTGGTGGTGGGCGAAAAGAGGAACGAGTGCGGGGTGCGTGGGAGGGGAGAGGATGGGGGAGGGGGGGGCTGGTGGTACCCCGCGGAGGAGTTATGCAAAGCTACCCGCAAAATGACCGACATAATTCCAGACGACTAATCCCCCTCGGGTGCAGTCTCGAGGGTAGCCCCGCCGCGGCTTTGTTAGCTATACTGCATAGCCAAACGATCCGATCCGCGCGCCGAAGCTCGGCTAAAGCGCGCAAAGCCGAGGACTGTGGGCCGGCTCATTTTTTGGATGGCTGATTGATAGAGAACGACGCCGATTGATCAAACGTGAGGTGAGTGTACCCAATTTCGTGATATCAAAGATCTGAAATATGTGTAGACCCAGGCCTTGACGCATATTCCTTCTATGTTTGTTACGTTGAAAAATTGAGAACGAAGTGATTTGGACCGATCCAGAATGATTTTCGTGTTCGTGAGAGCCAAAATCGTTTTTTGCCACGTCTGATCCAATTTTTTGCAATTTTTCTAACTGAGTGAAAGCTGCGCTATAAAACTTTCCAGCTCGACCCATTTGATTGATTTTTAATTCATTAGATTCACCATTTCAATCCCTTCGAAACGCTTTCTTCAGAGTTGCGAGATTCGATTTTGGACCGAGTTTGCGGGCAAAGTACAAGCGGCAGTCGAGTAAAAAGGGGGTACAATTTCGTAATTCCCGTGTATTCTTATGGGCGTTTACAAAAATCACACATTGCGTATTCTAAGCAAAATGACAATAACTCAGTTCTTAATGGTCCGAATGAGACATAGGTGGGCGCATAGGTTACGATGAAGAATGTGTAGGAAGATCGAAGTTGTAGCAAAACCGCTTGCTATTGCGACATTGGATACACTGGCCCCACTCGTTGTAATAGCGAGTCTTCAATGAATTCCCTTTAATTATCACACCATCATTTTAGGGATACAAAATTTCCTATACACTATCGTGACAAAATTGTGGAACATCAAATTAGAATCGTTTCAAAGTTGAGTGATTCAGACGTTACTTCTGATTCAAACGTCAGTTTCCCCTATAGTAGGCAGAGACGATAATTAGCAAATGTAAGATATTGTTTCTTGTATTTCATGATAATTGGAGCGTTTGCCAGAACAGCGAGTCAATGGTTTTTTGAAGGAGCGCATCAATCGGTTTGTGGTTCTCGATATCGAAATCAGTTGGCGAACTCGCGGGCAGCTGAGAAGCGCCCGATTCTAACCGCAATATTCGCTAACAGCGTTTGGCCCTACGATGAAGTAACCCGACTCCGTTTCGGGACTACAAACGGGATTGAATTTCGCTACATACACTTCGACATTGATATCGAAAACCAGAGGATCGCGGGCTCGAACTGCGAAGCGGAACTCTCTGTTGCAACGTTTTCATTAATTTGACTACGTTTTGATGACAGCTAACTTTTTGAACCATGAAAGGCTTGATTGATTGTTTGCAGTTCCCATTTGCTCTATAGTTGAGGAATTATTATTGAATTTGATCATGAAATTCATCGAAAGAGTGATGTTGCAAATCACCCGCGACGAATCCTGCTGTTATTTCGTTTGAATAAAATTCAATAAAATGAGAAACGACTCGCACCCATGAGCAATGAGAGCTCGTCTCAATCAATCTTGTGGACTGACCAGGATAGCGCGAAAGGGGGTCATAATTCATCGAAAAAATTACCGTCATGAGTTTTGATGACCGACAAAATTAGCTCACCATGCAAAACTCAATTCATAGACAACATGGCATCGTTTGAAAAGATTGGGAGAAAATTATCCATCGACTTGCAACTGTTCGGGTATTGTATTCTTACCCTTCACGAAATCATGGTCTATCCAAGGAAAATACTCGCGTTGTAAGAAATTGACGATTCCACACCTGGAGCAGACAGACATCAAGTCATCTTATTATGCAGAAGTCGACACAAGAGAGGGTATGCATGTGTAACATGCCGACACACGGGTAGGCACTAATTCCACTGGGGGGACGCGCGAGTCTGGGTCAGTCCCGCGGGAAAATGAATTCGCTCGGCTTCAGTCGAGATGTGGCCTCAAATATTTAGCGAGAGCGTTTGTGCTCGCGGCTCGCTTTTAACTCGAGATCCAGCAGTATACAGTGGAAGCAGCACTGGTTGACCCAACGAGCTTTGCTCCCAATCCCAAATCGCACCGCGAACGATTGTTTGTTGCTGCTTTGGTATTCTCTGTTATGAAGAGTTTGGATTCCCACGCGAGACTCCACGGCGACGCAGTCACACGTGCATTGATTTCAGGGTCCAGATACTTCGAGAGATTTTCATTTTTTCAAGTATTCAGAGGGCGCGCAGCCACAGCGATTTCTCTAGAATTTCAATTTTTCCATCCTCTGGACCGGTCACTCTGGGTCAATACAAACATTGCAAGTATTTTTTGCGTTTGTCCACTGTATTCACTATGCAAGTCTGATACATTCGTATTGGAGCGAGAGAAAAAACACTCAAGCGATAGATGTGGACGAACTTCTCCATTTCGACACGAATGCGTTGCTTTTCCTGGAGCTTATCCGAGGTTATCATTCGAATTCTTACGTTACTGAGGGAATGAGACATTTTCCCCTACTCAATTAATTGCAGACGTGATTGGAAGGGATGAAGAATTGGCGCTTTGAACATTAGCAGCATACTCCTTGCTATGCAGCAACACTACGCTAGGCGTGTCTCGTCTTCGGTTTCCTCTCAAGTAGTTTCAAAATAGTGATATGAGAACCGTGAATTAGAGATAGTCACAATTCAGTGATGACCAGTAAGGATAGGGTGGGCAAAACAGTTTGTATGGATTATAAGCCCATCATCTCATTACAAGGATGATAGGCGGAAATCTTAGAGATATAGGTCCATACGTGATCACGGCACGTGCACAATCTGGAATCGTTTGCTGCCAGTCTATCAATTTTTTGTACAACACCCGATTTCGCAAAATATTTCTATATGAAACTTGCAATTTTGACTTACCTCCGTAACAATGATATTGGAATGATTGTGAGTTAATTCTATACGGAGGACTTTGCACAACGTGCCAGTTTTGCAAATGCGATAATTGTCCGGTACTGAACCTATCTCGAAATATTCCAGGAGAGAACGAGTTCCGATTAGCAGTTGCATCGATCTTTGCCATTGACCTCCACACTCCTAAGGAGTATCTTTCTAGTAATTCGCAATTAAAAATTGATTCATTGACTTGATCACCCATTCTTTGGGTCTATTGAGTTCATTCCAGTTTTATTCTTGAGGCAGAAACTGATACGCACTACTGATGATTGTAACTAACAAGGGGAGACCAAGACCTCCGGGTGACCAATTCTCACCAAAATTTTTTTACAGACTCGTACCACCTAGCATATGAAAAATCTAGAGTATCTCCTGCCAATGGGCACTCTGTTCCAAGATACAGCTATAGACA
>JAPYYZ010001189.1:0-27520 GCA_030522705.1 Eretmocerus eremicus
AATATCTTTCTCGAACAAGGTTGAAATGACTTCGAGTCATTGTGTGCCATACGAAAAGTGAAAACGTTGGAAAAAAGTGGATGGCGGAAGGCTCATTAATTTATGAATGGTTCACGAAAACACTATAAGAGGAATGGAGAGTACGAATCGAGAGGTCTCGTTGAGTAAATGAAATAATGTGGACAAGGTATGAATTGGGATAGTTAGAAAGAGGAAATCAGAAGAGAAAAAAAGCAAGAATTTAATTTATATTCCGGAGCACTCGTGTTGATTACATATAAATAAAGATAAACGGCTGCTGAACGAGTCACTGTATCTACTTATTAGACAATTTTGTCTAATAAATAGATACACTGACTCGTTCGGCAGCCATTTATCTCAATTTATAAGAATTTAATTTATTGATGAAAAAGTGGTCGAAAACGGGGCATACATTGGAACATTCGCAAAATCAATACGATTGAAAACTGAGTAGCAAAAATCGATAGGTATATTGAAATCCATATACAGAAGGTGTGTCCCAAAATTAGAATAAAAATATCAAAACCTGTAGAAGTGGTGGGTAAATAAAGAGATATGAACTCACAAAAAAGTGCACAGACACAGAGTTAATATCATATAAAATGAATCGTAGGAGGATTGGAGTAGGTCAGGGAGAAAAATAAAGGGTAACAATCCAAAGATCTCGTCGAGTAGAATAAGTATACTGCAAATTCTCATTACGGTGATTGTAAGAGAAAAAAACATGAGACAAAGGTTAACAAATTCGACATCAATCGAAACCCATTAGGGTGCTTTCTCTTTGAAAGGGCTAATGGTCAAACATAAGGTTTAGTCATTTTGACTAAACCTCATGTTTTGTCTCACACTGTTGCCGAGATTCAGAGATTCGGCCAGTCTCAAGAATATGTGTTCTCAATTTCGTACGGCTCGAACTCGTCGTTGAAGCACTGCATGAACAGTAATTCTCATCTATCATCTCAAGCTTCATCCAAAATCAAGTCTCTCTTCAACGCAATCATCTCGATAACTCACCAAAGAGAGATCATCTGAGATGATACACTTGCTATTGAATAATTTGATAATTTTCCTTCTGAATTCGTCCTTTGAAAATATTTTAACTCAAAATTGTAAAACTTCTCCTCTCAGAAATGACACAGAAATGAAGTGATCCTTATATAGACCCACATACTGTTGCAAACATTGATATTCTATATCTCGTTGTCATCACCAGTATCCATCGGCATGGCAGTAGCAGCTTTATGCTCCATACTATTAGAATCCTTGCAAAAATCATGATTGAGAAGCTTGCACTAGTGGAAAAAGTAATTAAGTATATATTAGGATAATCAGTAATTAGTGATCTGCAACTCGGTTGAGAGGTGCAAACAAAAAACTTGATCACTCATGGCTTGCGGTAGATCGACTAAACTCTTGTGAAGATCGCCACTTTATTGGGGAAACCACGGATTTGGAGATAGCACATGGCCGCCGCGACACTGAACGCGTCATTGGAGCAGCGTCGTTCATGGGATCTCTTGAACAGAGTCAAATTTTTTGACCTATGTAATTGTCATTCCTTTGTTATGATTTCTTTCGACGTCATATAAAATCTGGAACAATCTTTTAGAACGTTGATACCATTTTTGTCATTTCGTATCATGAAATTCTGCTCTGTTTAACATTTTGAATGATCTTATAAATTGGGTTGCTTTGCAAATAATTCACGAAACACCTCCATGCCTGTTATGATCTGCTGCAAACAAGGCTGCTGATGAGAGCAGCTAGAAAATAAAATACATGTTGGCTTCGGCCATTCTAGTTGATATGTGGTTGTACAGTATTTAGAATATTTTTTGCTAGTACTTTTTTATATCGAAGGTAACAAATGTTAGACCACTGAATGAATAAAGCTACCATAAATCGAGTTGAAATTAGGATCTTCGACAATATGCAAGTTCACATTTTCATCTCATTCTGAAGTTTGGCCATAATCCTTATCCTCCAAGTCTGCTCTCTGTGTCTCATAATACGTTGTCATAATTTCACTGGTGATTTGCCGCATTCTGTTCAACACTCTACTGCTTCCGACGCAAGAGGGTACAGTACTGGTATCCAAAGTGATTCTTCTCGTCTGACCTAATACCTCTGGATAGCTCAGAACTACGATGGAAAATAATTTGATTCGATTAGTGAACTAACATTTCTCATCATTTCATCAATGAATCTATACTTTTCCTCTCACCAGGCGGAGTATGAGGTCCATAATCTATTCCAACCATCTCCCCAAACATACGATTGTTAACTTCTAATGTTCGTTCCGGTTCAATTCTTGAAGATGTACCGCTGATTGAATTCGACGCTGACCATGCTGGCTGGTTCAGAATTTCGCCGTCGTTTGATGCTAAAATGAGTCGTAAGTTGAATGAAGCAATTCGCGTGATCGTATTCTGGGCACGAATCTAAATCTAATCTTTCAATCGAATGGTTTCATTCTCATTAAGGAGCGATTCCAATGATCATTCCAAAGAATACTATTGAGAATCAATGAATCTCTTCCGAGGTATTGAAAACAGATGTATTGATGCTAAAGCGTTCGCTTACTCTGACACATTAACTCGACTGTATGGAGTTCGCTGAAAACACAGACACCTCCGTATGAATGCACGTCTACCATCATTTCCAATACTCGTCATGAGTTTTCTGTTCTAATTGGCAAGAGAATCAGAATTTTTGGGAAAACCCGTAACTTGCTTAGCCTCTTATTATAGGAAAAATCACACTATGATAGTGGCTGTGAAGAGATCTAGTCACCATATTCTACTATATCGAATTAATTTTGCAGTCGATCGATATGATCGGGTATCTATTTATCACTCGCGGGAAGTTCGAATCATGAAATATATATGATCGGCCCTTGCGAGTCAACTCATATCCGCTAACTTGCTGATTTTTCCTCAGCTGTTTGCTGGATTCGACACCTATCGAAATGGATCACTCCACTTCCCGCGAGTGGTAGATAGATACCCGATCATATCGATCGAGTGTCAAAATTAATTTGATATTTCACCGACACCTGGCCCATAGAACTGTCGAGGTGAGAAACATGTGGGGATAGCGTGTTAAGCAGCTTTCTCGCAAGCGGTCAACTCGGACTGCGATTCATATACAAGCCGAATCAAGTTCTTCGACAATCGACCACTTCGGTAAGTGCGTCGGACACTAACCTCGACAGATCTCTCAGTCCCCCTGAGGAGCCAGATCTGTCAAGGAATGGCGAAACGCACCAACATCTAGCGTAGAATCAAAATTTTTTCCACATGTTTCTCATCTCTCCTTCGTATGAAGATCTTCCATCAAAAATCCTTTCAATGCATCCTCGCTACCATACGAGGCTCGGAGGGTACACGTGTCGAAGTGGAGTAATCCATTTCGATAGGTGTCGAATCCAGCAAATTAGCCGAAAAAAAATCGGCAAATTAGCCGATATAAGTTGACTCGCAAAGGCCGATCATGTATATTTCACGATTTCGTATTTTACTATAGTTTGACTAATAAGTTAAAGAAACATGATTAATGACGGTAGGATTCAGTTCTTGAAATCTAAATTCCTGTACGCTAACGCATTTTTGTTCTTGAAACTGAATTCTGAGTGACATCCGTCATTAAAGTCATGGAATTTTCAGGACGGAAGATTTTGATAGGGATGATATGAGAGATTATATGTGTCGATTGATTTGTTACAGAAACAGACAGATAATTGAGATAAGGGCATGTAAAAGCCCTACCTTACCAACATAAACCATAAATTGATTTGAAATGAAACAAAACAATATTTTTTAAGAAGTAGCTTCAATCCAAACTGCGTAATGGCAGGATGCACCACTGTGTAAGCTTTTGGAGTGATCCACGGAAATCTCTTGAAGTAATTTGAAATATGGTGCAAGTATACTCTAATTTCACTACAGTTGGGCTTACTCCAAGAGCTTTCCACGGATCACTCCAAAATTCTACACTGTTGTGCATTCTGCTAATACGCAGTTTCGATTGGAGCTACTTCTTCGAAATATTATTTTGTTTTATTTTGAATCAATTTATGATGAATGTCGGTAAGGTAGAGCTTTTCTTACCCCATAAGTATGGCTTTCCAGAATAAAAGCGAACTGATCAGTTGGAAGTGTGTTACATTAGATGTCGGTGATTCTTCCTCTTGTGGAGAATCTCATGGAAAATTCCAAGTCCTTACAAAAAATACCCTAGCCTGATAATTGAGTAATTGTTTAGAGTTCTATCCAATAGTCCTCTGTTGAATCAAATATTGCTTGCCGTATTCATTGTGATAAACAGGGTCACAGTATTCATGATCCAATCCAAGAATCCGGTCTATCACACAATAGTTCTCTCCCACTATCCCACAATCTCGATGACAAGAACATCCACTGCTGCTTCCATATAAAGTTCCTGGTATTTGATCGGGTGCATCCCAGTGGATGGAAACTGGAACAAACACACAATATATTATAAAAGATTCGTACAATCTGCCAATCGTGGTACTGACGCTTCTCTGTTTTGTGAATCAATGAAGTTACGCATTACGTTTATGTTATCTGTTTCATTAAACTTGTCAATATGAAAGTACTAGAACAATTTTCAAACGCTCAAGGGGAAGAAGAAACTCCCTTTATTGACATTCATCATAAATTGATTCAAAATGAAACAAAACAATATTTCGAAAAAGTAAATTCAAGCTGCCCTGCGTATCGATAGAACGAACCACTGTTTCAAATTTTGAAGCGATCCGCTTGAAGCGCTTGGAGCAATTTGAACTGTAGTGTCATTACATATAATTGCACTATGATTCAAATTACTCCAAGAGCTTTTGACGGACCGGTTCAAGATTTTAAACAAGGTTCATTCTACCGATCGGCAGGGCAGCTTGAATTTACTTTTCCGAATTATTGTTTTGTTTCATTTTAAACTAATTTATAATGAATGTCGGGAAGGTAGAGCTTTTACACGACCTTAATCATTTGGCAATTGATCTATTGTAGCTCAAAATCTGCATTGTTGATATTCCAAAAACGTTGTGATTACGCTTGATTTTGGGTATGACTGTTATGAAAGCATTTTCAAGCACATCATGGTATTTACTCAGAATGTCGACTTTACCATCTCTTGCTTCCAGGTAAACCATCTCTGAAAGAATCTACGCTTCCAAAATTGCTACGCACAGACTCATGAGTAAAATCATGAGCTGAGTACAAATCTGCTTTTTCGTGGAAGTCAAAAAATTTGCTTTACCTCAAAGTCTAGCATGAGGGATGCATCATGAAGATTACTCGGCATCTCAATACTCACTTGCGGTGTTACTCTCTTGATTAAGCTCTTGAGGAACATGAGTTTGGAGAACCTGCAGATTGCTAGGCATCGTATGAAACTGTTGATGATTCAAATTGAAATCTGTTGCTTCAATTGGCCGATGATCTACAGTTCGTCCTACTTGCAGACCCACGCATTCTTCCGAACGCAAAAATACGCGCTCCTCCACTAGAGTCTCCATATTTCTCGTTAAGCCGAAGGATTCATGGCATAGCTCAGACGAATCCTCGCTACCAGGTCTCTCGGTCACGTGGTGGTTCATATGCTTCTTAAGAAAGTAAGTTGACTTATATTCCTTGCCACAAACCTTGCACGAAACGAGACCTTTGTTTAAGTGAGTTTTCATGTGACTCTTCAGATTGAACTTATCTCTAAATTTTTTCCCACACAGCTTACACGCACAGTTCTTCCGATTCTCATGAGTCGCGACATGCTTACGACAACTACTTGCATCACTAAATAACATACCGCACAGCTGACACGAGTAGGGTTTGTCACCTGTATGGATCCGTATGTGAACTTTCAAATTACACTTTTGTTTGAATCTTCTGTTGCAAAGATAACACGAGAAAAGTGCTTTGTCCGAATGGACCGCCATATGCGACCGCAAGCGATCTTTATTTTTAAAGCGATTACCGCATATTTCGCATGAAAAAGGCTTCTCATCAGTATGAGTTGCCATGTGTCTCTGCAATCTGGTACTATCCTCGAAGATTTTGCTGCAAAGTTTGCACGGATAGACTTTGTTGTCCGGGTCGTTCTCATAAACGAGCCTAGTGACTTCTCCTTCACTGTCACAAAAATTGTCGCATGAACTGTCAGCAAGTGACTCATGATACTGACGATTTCCAAGGCCCTGTGCTTGTTGATGCTCATCATGGGATGGTCCGGCTGGAACCATGAGAATTTTGTACACAAAAAGAAGTCAATTATGGGTACATAAACCTGATAATGATTCAGCCCATCTGAGACCCGATATCGTAGAACTTTCCATAAAATAAAGAAGAAAGATTGCACGAAGGTTACGTGTTAAATTAAGGTGCCTGAAATCAATGACTGGCAAGATCAATTTCTGTGGAACGGTATCAAGAGGAGAGTAGGGACGAACAATAAAAATGATTCCGACGTGTGCAACCAAACACACGCTCAAGTTACGATGTCTATTTTTGATCAACTAGCACTCGGTGGAATCTCTATTCGGAACTCTCTAAAATTGACCCTGGTAGAAAATGGGGGAAAAATGGGCCTGGAATCGTCCCAATCCGGCCAGTTTCTGGTCTAACTGATGTTACGTGGATAGGGGGTTCTGATCTTCAGAGAGAACACGAGTAAATCAATGGAGAGAGTGATTTTAATGAATTAATTGGAGAGTTGAGAAAGAGGTGTGAATGGAATGGTTGGTCAGAACGGTCTGCCGCGCTGCCGTGAAGCAGTTCCTAGCGGAGCAAGCGCCGAGCTTCGTCAGAAATGCTGACGATACACCTGCGACGGCCGATGAGCGATCAAGAATGATTCGATAATTATGCTTGGCATTGAAAAGAAAATCAGAATATTGAGATAAATAAGAATGCAAGGGCCGGTGTATTCGGACGCAAGACTAAGTTGTAGAATTGTCGGAAGCCGCGAGTTCACCATATCGCGCCAGTAACTGGTTCGAGCTAACAACTAGTCAACGCGGGACATTTATTGGGATTTTTGAGTTGAGACAGAAGTCTTGAAGAGTTGGCCGCGGCGCCACTCTCCTCACTGATATCTCATTATGCAATGCATATTTTCGTGATCGCGATCGTTCAATAATTGTGACCGATAAATTACCAAATTCGATTATTATTTCACGAGTTGCGGTATACGAAGTAACAACGTAGTTCACCAAATAGTTCGAGACTCACCAATGGGGTGGGGTGTCGTTGTTCCTCCAGACGAAACATATTCGTATGAGGCCCAAATCACAAAGGCGATGAGGATTTTCATTCTCAGGTCGGGCAACTATTATCCGAACTCGATGGCTAACGGAAATCATACATACTCTACAATTAGTAGCTCATCCCAAAAATCGTGCAAGTGTTGGTTTCTGGAGGACTATTCCGACTCGCGCGTGCTCATCTGTACAGACATGCAGAGATCACTGAATGCTAACACATTTCAAATTCAGACAATTTATACAGTCTGAATAATCTCACAGAAGTCATGATTCGCTTTATGTTCAAGATCCAAAAATCTAGACACTTTACCTGATTAACTTTTAATCAAATCACACTAACTATGTGAGTGATCCAAATTCGAAAGAACATCATTCAAGATTCATCTTTATCAAGAAATTGAAACGCTAACTACAGTATTAGTCAAGTGGTGTTGGAACAGCTGCAAAAATGAAAGCCATATCGACATCTATGTGTTTTGTGCAGCCGATCCGCACTTAATGATTTGCGAAATTTTTCTGATTATTCGGTGTATTTTCATGCAGTCTCCTCGCATTGTAATATTCGTACATTTTAAGTTGACGTTACCAATGTTACAGCAAAAACCATAGAAGTTATGTGCACAAGCAGATTCACTCATGATACGTTATCCTTATTCGAAAGAAGCTTGGACTCTATTTTGATGGCTTTCGACTTCTTTACAAGTTAGTGTCTCATTCCCAACTCTCAAAATTAGTATAACTCGAATCAGGTCAACGATCATCTATCTTTATGCACATACATAGTTCAGATTGAGACTCCAGCATGGGGTAGGATTTGAACCATTTGAACAGCACACTCACTCCATTCAATGGTGTGTTCTCCATCAGCGAATCGGATATGGGTGCATCCAGCATGCACTGTGATCGTGAATTTCTGAAGTTACTTCTAAAATTATCATTATAATGTTACTAAACGTCTAGATAGTCTGTGAATATTTTTGTCATCATCTTGACTCGTGCGGTGAATTTCCGCGAGGTTACTCTATTAATGGTAAACCACCACAGGTGTCCCTTGCTTTAAGATCATGTAGAAGCTCTACCATACTGGCATTCATCATAAACTACTTAAAATAAAATAAGACAGTATATTAGAACAATAGCTACAATCCGAACCGCGTATTAGCAGAATGCACCAATGTGTAAAATTTTGAAGTGATCCACGGAAAGCCCTTCGAATAATCGCAACTTTAGTGCGATATACTATAATTAAACCAGAGTCGAGAGAGTCGAGATTATTCCAATAGCTTCCCACGGATCACTTAAAATTTCACACAGTGATGCATTCTGCTGATGCCCAGTTGAAAATTGGAGCTACTTTATCGAAATGTTATTCATTTTAAACCAATTTATGATGAATGTCGGTAAGGTACAGCTTTTCATTTCCCTCGCATTGACTTTTTACGCAAATTTGATGTGGTTCCAAGTTTGATACCTTCCCTTGAATTATATGGTCTATCTCTTGATTTTACGCGGTTTCATAAAAAAATTTTCCAGGGCCCCGCAGATTTGAATGCGAGGGAATTTTTCGAAACATCGAACCATCTAGAGATTCCAACGCTTTGCGATAACATTCAGAAAGGTCTGCACTCGCCCAGAATCGAGACTCTTAATCTTCTGACACACTGATAAGGGTTTTTGTGCGACTTTTTGGAGCGATGGCTTATTGCTCTCGAAAAAAAAGAAACTTTGTAGGGGAGACAGCCGGTTGCGTGGTTCATTTTCTTGTGTACTAGAATTCATAGTAAGAATAAGAATTCAAGTACAGCCTACGTTCGAGGGATTTACTTATATCTCTGGATCCATGGAGAAATTTCTACGTTTCATACTATGCATCGGTATTGTTTGAGATAGGAGAAAGACAGTATCAAAATTTCCCGAGATGAAAATAATGACTGACAAAAGAAGCTGATTCTTTCTCTGTAATGAGTGGGAGGAAGAGAAAATTCCTATTTGAGAACGTAGAGTTGAAACTTTCGAATCCAATTCACGCCGCACTACGGGAAATTCCGGTAAACTTTTTGCCATTTGCTATTATCTCAGAGGCGGATTGATCTTTTTCGACGATTCAAAATGGATATTGAAGCTTAAATCCTCTGCGGTTGGGGAAAAATACCCTGGATACGCTATCTACATAATTGCAATAAACAAATTGAGTGGTGAACAACCAAGTAGCCTACGGAAGGCTACACTTGGTTGTTTACCAGTCGATTTGTTTATTGCAATGATAGTGATAGCGTGCCCAGAGTATTTTTCTCCAACTGCAGAGGACTTGAGCTTCAAAATCCATTTTGAATCATCGGAAAAGATCGATCCGCCTCTGAGATGATAATAGCAAATGGCAAAAAATTTACCGGAATTTCCCGTGGTGCGCCGGAGAAGAAATTAATGACACTCAAAAGGACCATGTGAGCAAGTAAACAATGAAAATTGAACAATACATTGGGGGAAAATCTAATCCAGTTTTTTACACACTAAATATCAAATCCTGAACGAGAATTTTATTTTCCATGATCATTTTACTCCATTATGATATATATATATATATGCATCGAAATCTCCGGAAGGTTGTAAAAGAAACTAAATGGATGTGCCTAGTTCTAGTATCTTTGAAGACGCAACCGAGGACGTAACTACCAGCATAAGACGAGGGATGCCTATATTTCCATGAGAATTTTTGGGTGAATTATCCACTTCATTTCAGAGCAAAGATATTTGTACGTTCGTCACTTACTATTATGTAGTTGGAAGTATTGAAACATGTGATCATAACATAATACTTTCACTTTGTATCTTTTTACAGGAAATCCAAGCGTAAGTATTTTTTTTGTTGTAATATCAACGTCATAGTTTGCTTGTTTTGAATCTTTTGTTTACCTTAATGGAAGACGACTAAATTCATCGTCTGCCCGATCAATATCGACGTTCGAGATTTAGAAAGCACCATCTCGATTGTTGAAAAAATAAGAAGCTTCATCTCCGCTGAGAGATGTATGGAGATAGGGTTTTTCATTTTTCCGAGAATCGAGATATGCTTTCTCAGTTTTGAAACGTCGATACTACAGATTCACCTGACATTCACCTGACAGGATCACATAATCATACACGTTCAAAATGAGTTCCATTTTCCAAACAAAATTACAATGAATCCCCTTTCAGGATCATGAGGCATTCAGGGCAGTCAAGCAAGATGAGTTCATGTATATTCGAATCTTTCTTTAATCACATTTATACTAGTAATTCCCATACCCGCTGGTTAGGAGTGAAAGGCAAGCAATTTCTTCCAACAACCTGATCGATATATTTTTCACTAAATTTCCATCCAAATGATGCCATTTGACCGAGAATCCCGGGAATCATTGAAAGATCAATCTTAGAAGGGTTGAGCTTCGAATGCTGACAAGAGGAGCTATCAGAAAATTCAATGCCGAAAAGACTCAAAGTCGTCAAATTCTCAAGATGTGAGCCTGTTGAGAGTCGGATTTGTGATCATAAATATTGATGAAACCTGGTGTCGATGATTTACGAAATCGTGGTTCATCTCCAATATATCACAATATCTTCAATATATCATGCAACTTTTAGCTTTTCAGCTCCGACACTGGGACGGTTGATGTGTCAATGGTTTGATGCTTATATCAACCTACATGCCATCTGACGTCCCCAAAAATCTCAATTTGTAATAGCAAAGCATCCATCTATATCTTGGTTGCAATAGGAGCACAGATCAAATCACTCGAATTTGGGACAGTCCAGAGGATTAGTATCATCTATCATACTAGGCCACCATCGTATCTCTAGTACCCCTCGCAATTTTTTGCTAAGCAATCAAAGATGAAGGTGATTCTACACGTTGAGGGATATGAGGAGCTCAGCGTTATCGCTGAACCGGATACGCCTCGCACAGATAGACCCGATCCGCTGAAGCGAGGCTAAGGTCTTAGGACAGGCTCGAGTCCGGCGGGGTGTGAATAATCGCCGAAGATATCGGAGCGAAGCCCCGTATGCTGAACAAGCGATGGGAGCATTATACACACGGCGGGGGATATCGCGAGGCGCAGCGAGCAGTTTGCGTATAGAACCCGAGCTTAGAGCGCTAAAGTCTTCGCTGCGCGCCACTGCGCCGTGGCAAAGATACCTCTTTGTACACGGCCGATCTCGGGGGTGCGTTAGCTGCAAGTTTCGAGCTTTATTGCATTCCGATGCTACCGTAGCGCGCGTCTTTCCCTCGATACTTCGTTGTCGAGCTCATCGAACTATTCGATTTATACTCGGACAACTTCTCAAGCGTACAAGAACGGTTAGCGCGAAAGTTTGCTGAGACCTAAATTTGCACGCATCTACAGCCTCATTTTTCTACCCTCATCTCTCTCTAACTCTCGCAAGCTTCACCATTACCTCCTACTGTCTCCTTATTATCTCCGTGAGCTTGCGTACTTTATCTATTTCTCTCTTGTCATCGCTATTCATCGGGTGAGGCTCTGCGGACTTGGGACGAATTTTCCATAAAATTACTCGAGAAAGTCTGATGGCCGCTTCTCTTTCCTGCCGCCGCATAATTTTGCAGACTGATGCCCCGAGCGAGGCTCGGCTCGGATATTACAAGCTTCTCGCTTTTTCAGCTCGTGACGGGCGCCACTGTTTGCTCTTTTCCGCGGCTTCTTTCGATGAGACGGTGCCTGGCCCGGGAATCCAGCGGAACGTGAGAACAATGATAATTTGGCGATTTTTGCATAATTCTTCATTGGTATGAACAAACTTGCTCGCTTTACATTCTTTTACCCTGCTTCATCACTCCCCCTAGAATACAGGGTGCGAGGCTTCATCCAAGAGTTTAGAGTGAATCCCACCGGTAAACTGTAGAAAATCGAGGATTATAATACGCTCATCTATATAATTGGGGGTATTGAATCCACCACTCATACTATTATAATGAATGGTCATAGATTGTCATGGGTTTTTAGGGAGAATTTTTGTCTTGATGGGGCTTTGTGCGTTTCTAAAATGATATTCAGGAAGAGCCAAATCAAGAAGGTTCAGCTGGCCTTTATTATTCAATGAGGATTGCGGCGTCATCATCAATGTAAAATCAAACAGAATGAGATAAAAATTCATGAACTTCTATGGAATACAAATCTCATCAGTCATCGATTACACTGGTGAATATATTGCGGACTTTCAGACTGTGTTTCACGAACTGAAAGTCGTTCCAGACGTGGATAAAGCCCCTACATCCGAGTCCGTTCTCAGAATTGTTCTATCAAGTCAGAATTCTGAGATAATTGCTCATTATATTATTCCTTCGCTCGTGTTCTCGCTGTTGCAAAGGTGTTGATTGATCCATTTGAGATGAGTCAATGGTGTAGATGTAATTTATTTGGCAAACGTATCGGCAACCCCCCTCCCCCCTCCCCCTCGCAATCTTTACCGAATAAGTTACATCGACATTATTGACTCATCTCTAATGAGGTAATTGTTGTTAAGGTTGCAAAAAACGCCTATTTTTTACTCTTCTCGATCTTACTGCGTTGGAATTGAATTTTTTAGATTCGTTCTACTTGGTCCACCCGGGAGAATGAGAATTGAGCTACAAAATGAGCTATGTCGAAAACACGCGTGACTTTTGGTGTTTGAGATGCGATGGTTTTTTCCGACGATCCGCTCGCTCTCTAACATGGTGCCTGCCACGTGCCAAACCTAATGAGTCTGTGCACGCTGTGTGACGATTTGATCCTCCTCCGCATATCGCGGAAGAATCGCTGGCATCGAGATTCGACCGAGGGACCACCGGATCTATAAGGCTGACTCGCTATTCGCTCAGCTAAGCTCGACACTTCCCACGCAGCTGCAGTTGTTTGCTGCTCTTGGCGTTGTGAGCGCAAGTCGCTCTGACTCACTCGCACTCGTTACAGCTACAAGCTTCATATTGGAGAGCGGTCGCATCACCGAAAAAACCATCGCTTCTCGAAAACCAAACTCAGCACATGCCTTACACAGAGCTTACTTTGTGGCGCTATGATCTTCTCTTCTCAGGTAGACCAAATAGGAAAAATCTCGAAAATTCGGTTCACGACCGTTAAGATCGAAAAAAGTGTCAAAATTGGCATTTTTTGCAACTTTACCAACAATTATCTCAGAATCCTGACGCGATAGAACAATTCTGGGAACGGATTCGGATTCATCAGCTCAAACTACGTCTAAAACTACCTTCAGTTTCGAAAGACGTACTTTCATGTTCACCACTGTTGTACAAAAATCGTTGTTCGATAACCTTATGATCCTGCATGAACATAGCGTACTTATATTTCATTGGATGCTTAAATTTCTCTTCTGCCGACAAAATCTGTCGTTTGGCACCCATTCTATTCTTCTCGAATATCTCAAAGATCTTCATTCTAACGTCCAAGTATGTGAGCATGTGTATATATATTATATATTGTTCGTCTTGAACCTTGCGATTACTGATGAACCAAACGACCGATATCCTCAAAGTTTCACAGGTTCATTCTGATAAATTTGCAATCAAGCCGAGCCCATTTTGATATGACTCGATGAGATCATGTCTATCATACGCCTTGATTTATGTCAGAAACAATATCATGTTGCGCTGTTAAAAATTTCCCCCGGCTCTTCTTCATTGTACCACACTCCGCTCCTATCAATTGATCTCATTTCATTGATGGCCGATCTAAGATTCCGATATGTATCTGTTTTCGAACCTTCAGCTTCCTGATTATCTTTTCTCTCTCCTCGTGCAATCGATTCATCATGAAAAATCATCAAAAAATGATTCAAGGGCAGATTTCTTCGGTCGATCAACTGTCTCCTTGGAAATTCCTATTCGAGATCTTCACGATACATCAAAGTCGAATTCGTGCAATTTCCACAATTCTCCATCAAATTCGTTGGAATATGCGGGCGGAAGATTAACAACGATGTGGGCATAAAGAATGAGAGAGGGAGAGAGAGAGAGAGAGAGAGAGAGAGAGAGAGAGAGAGAGAGAGAGAGAGAGAGAGACGGGGGAGGAGGGGAATCTATTACAAAGATAAGTCCAGGTGGCAGACTGCAGAAGTGTCTCGGCCAAACTGGGCCATCGGATAACTCGTCTGGAGCGAGGAGGGCTTTGGGTGCACCAGAGATGCAGGGAGCTCGCGACAAGCCTCGGCGCGGCTCTGGAGCACTCGATATATCGACGCCGGCGTCCTCTTAACTTTGCCGCCCTAATACCCGACGCACCTGCGAGCCCGACGCAACTTGACTACATCTATATTCCCAACCGATACGCGAGCTATGAGCTGTACTCTACATCTCCCTCGCTTCCTCCAACCCACCCCGCTTCCGTGTAATACACCTGAATAATGTTCGATGCACCGATACGAGCTTGTAGATGTGTATTTATCGAGTGGCTCGATTCTCCGACGTACGCTTGGGTCGTTTGGCCAAACTTCTCGTCGTACATTAGGAGCTTTGGGCGCCCTTATAATTCGCTGCCGCTTGAAATACGGGATACGATAATTCCAAATCGACGAAATGAGTCGGAGTTGTGCGTTGTTGCATGTGTATGTGTACAATGAGCTGTTTATCATTGCGTTATTGAAATTTTTGTTTGAAAGGCTGGGAAGGTTCGGAGGAGGAGTTTGATATTGCGTTACGCGAGAACGTGCGAGGTATTGTTGACGGGCAGATTAAAGTTCATGCAGGCTCGTGATGGATCGTTCGCTTCGCTGATCAAACATCGAGCTTTTGAGAGGCTCATATCGTCATCGACAGAAAACAGAGGGTAGGGTGTCCTGAGTGCGCGTGATAATTTCAGCGAGGCTCGGATGTACTGCTGTTAACAAACGGGAGCTAGTGGATTTTGTCATGCGGCATTGATCACCACGAATAGTTAGATAGGACCACGAGGAGTCCTCAAAAATACATTCGTGTTATATCGTTTCCACCATATTGAATGATTTCGTATCTCTCCATCGATTTCATGTATCACGGCATTCCTAGGTTAATCATGAAATTCTTGCGTGAGTACGATTTGATGCATTAGTCTTTGAGTGATCTTTCTCGCGTGTATGAAGAATTGAAACCAATAGATAATTTTCGGATCCCTCCCCGCGGAATGCAACCCAACGGTAACTTCACATCACGATTTTCCAATAAAAATACGAACTTGTTAGTAACAAACACGGTCTCAAAGTTTAGTTTACTCTCATTGCAATAATATCTTTGCGAGACGGCTCTTTTCGTTTTCCTGTCAGTTTTTTCCTCTCTCGCTCTGCCGCATCGGCGATTAATCTCTTTTGAGGTGAACCCGTATAAAGCGAGCCAGTTCACGATTTCAAAGCTGTGAGGCTATACGGACAGTGGCAGTCGCGGAACGAGTCATAAAATGCGCACCGGACACCTCGTAAAAAGAGATATTATCAAACATGCGAGAGAGCGCGAGAGCGTAGCTTCCATTTTTCGCGAATGTATCCATTTCATATCTCGTGACTTTTTTTCCCGTACCGAACGTCATCAGCGGCACTTCACATTTTTATTCAATTCAACTAATCAGGGAGAGTGAGACTCTTGAATTGTAGGTAATCCAATCCTGGATTATGATGGTAAAATGAGCTTTATGGCCGACGAGAACTTTTATTCTCACAAAAAGTACAAGAGAGCGATATTTTCTTCCTATGGTCTCGCCACGGGCTCAATTTCTCGCAGATAATTGGAGTTAATTAAAGTTTACTGTGAAGAATAACCCTCTATAGGGGAGAAAAGTTATTGGGTTACCACTTGGTGATGAAGTGATAACGATTCTTTGCATCGGTGTTAGGAGAAAGAATGGTACCTTTTACAGCGTAGGGATGATGAAAAGTTGTATCGGCATACAAAAAAACTAGGGAGCCTCATCTTGATCTCTGAGAAAATGGAAAGTCTTGTCTAATTTTTGAGGATGAGCCTATCTTGCGCATGAAGAAGAAGAAAGCCCTATCCCAGAATCGAAGAAGACGAGACGTTTCAGAAGAGTTGAGAGGAAAAAGGTGATATCGCAAAATTTTTGTGAACACTGATTTCTCGAATAACACCCCTTATTGCCTCAACTATTCACATACGACTCTTTAAACTCGTTCTTGAGACCGAGCTTTTTATTTTCTCAAGTGTGAGGGAGGACTTTTTACTCCTTAGAAATAAGATGGAACGCTTTTTCAAAACCCGATATGGAGCTTATCAAGTCACAAGCTCGAATATGTCCAATTTTCAAGTATTATTTATGATCGAGATTGCGGTAAATAGCTTACTCTCATGCCCTGAGAATTGATAATTTATCACTGTCTTGCGCAATCGAAAATTGTAGACAAACGTATAGTCTCGGAAAGACCATATTCCAAAGTTTCAAGTAGTCGATTCTCCATACGCCAATCTGTATCGGTCCGAAAATATTCACTCGTTATCATTTGCAATATGTCGAAAACTGCCACGCAGCTCTCGAAGGTGCAATGCGACAAACGAGCTGAAAAAGGCTGTATCGATCTCTCGTTCCTGTCGGCTTTCCTGTCAATGGAAACGGGAAACGAGATCCGACCGGTTCTCGTCTGCGACCGTCGCGTCACCCCAAATGACCACGCGACTAACGAAACATCTGCAGCAAGGGTGCGCTTCAGTTGCCTCGCAAATTCGTACAAAAGTCAAATTTTCACCAGCCTCATTGATGAATCAATCACATCCTCATTTTTGATGAATCAATCACATCCTCACTTTTGATGAATCAATCACATACCTTCACGTCTCCTCCAACTCAGGGATGATGCTATCTTCGTCCCCCGAAGAAATTACTACCCTGAAAAAAAGACCATTCGCATGAAAATCGGTTGAGCAATGAGGGAGCCCAGAGAAATCGTATACTTCTTAGCTCTGCTAAACTGAACGTGAGAGTTAAAACAGATCTTGAGGTATCACCTCATGCAAAATATATGCAAAAGTATTCCCTTAATGGATCCTCTCATCGCTGTGTAGTGAGATTCGTGGATCTATTGGAATGATGAAATCGCATATTTGTAACACTGCTCATCCAAAGATCGGCCGAGAATCAATAAAAGCTCAATCGAAAAGTTATGTTTCAAAAGCTACAAAGTCGAGGCAGGTGAGCAGAAAGAGCAACGTAACTCATCCGCTGATGAATTTACAGAATCACCAAGCTCTTCAGGCACGTTTACGACGCTCGAGCTGCAAGGGCCGGTTCTATACGTTTCGGAGAGGGATTTCTCTAGACTGCAGCTGGGGATAAAAGCCCGGGCGGGCCGCGAGGATCAAGCAGTGCCTCTCGGCTCGTAAAAGCTCGCGCTCTATAAAAGTGCCTGCCTCGCAGAGCCAACCACCCGCGCGTACAGTCGTATAACTCGACGCAGTGCTCTCTCTCTCTCTCTCTCTCTCTCTCTCTCTCTCTCTCTCTCTCTCTCTCTCTCTCTCTCTCTCTCTCTCTCTCTGCGTATCACGCGGCGAGATATATATTGCGCGCCGCATTCGCGCGTTCATTTATGCCCGCTTTAGCTGAATTAACATCGCGTTATGAGAGTGGCTCTTTTGCTCTCGCTGATGTCGACGTTACACAGCGTGTGTACAGCACGTGGGACAAAGCTCGTTTATTGCCGACGGCTTGAGCGCGGAAAGTGCTTCGGAGGAGGTTGCAGCGAGCTTGATGTCTTTCCGTTTATTTCCGCGAGAGAGAGAGAGAGAGAGAGAGAGAGAGAGAGAGAGAGAGAGAGAGAGAGAGAGAGAGAGAGAGAGAGAGAGAGGGGGCGCGGGGTGTGGCGAGGCAGAGCGAGATCGTGTGTATCGAAAAGTAGCGAGATCTCGATGTTGGGAATTCTGAGCTGAAGGGCTGATGGAGAACGGATGGTAGATGGGGTTCGATGCTTCGAGGCAGCGCTGGAAAAAGCTATCTCTCTTAATGAGTGTTGTTTGGGATTGCACGCATTTGGAGATAAAGCGCAGTCGAGGCTTGGATGAGCTTTTACGTTTGAAGCGCGGATGTGAGATATATGCAATTGACATGCAGAGGCTGTTCACGAGTTCATTTGATTTCTGTATGGCATGACGTTTTGAGGGGGACTCTACTTCAAGCAAATTCAAAGGACCGGATTCTCGATGTGCGATTGGGTTCACAATCGAAGCGAAAAAAAAATAACATTACCGTACTTTGAAAATCCCGAAGCTGCAATTTTCATCGGGGACGAGTTGATTTTACGATTCAATAGCTCGAGAACTTCTGCGTTGAACTAACGTAGCCTCAAGAGTCTAAGTGGAAATCACAATGGAAGTTCCACATGGGATTTCCCGTGGAATTCCTCGAGGATTCCCCTTGGAATTATATAGGAAAAGTCGAAAAATTTCCCGTGGAATCCACAAAGAATTTCACGTGGAATTTCCACGGAGATCTCCATGTGGACTCTTGAGATCGGGGAGATATTCCAGAAAAATGTTTAAAGATTCTAAACGATCCGTGATCTAATCGACTCACCCAAGAAAACAAGCATCGCAATCTTACAGGGAGATCGAAGGGTACACGATAATCACTGACAAATAATTCGTGACAGCCTGCCAAGACGCCATCAAATACAAACGTAAAATCCTCTACATCCTTCAAGCAGCATATGGGATCCACATCCCACTCATGTTGCAGATTCAGAGAGAGAGCGCAACTCACTGAGCGGTCCTTATGCATCTCATGGAGTCGTGCATTGACGGATTTTTCGGTGAGTAACACTCACTCAGGAGAACAAAAAAGAGATGAAAGTCCCATAGCTCAGGGGAAACGTAAATTTTTCCTCAATAAACCGTACTTCAAAAGAAAGTCTAGTCCACCAAAACCCCCAGTTTTCCAACAGTGAGTATCTCGGTTTCCAGTCACAAAGATTGGATTGCTCTCAAGAGCCGAGCCAATCTTGAACTGGGGAGTAACCAATCGCAATACTGCACCGCAACACTTACAAAGAATTGCCTCAATCTCCCTATTGGTACAAAAAAAAAATAGGGGCGAGCACTCGGCGCATAAAATTGAGAATGGGAGTTGTAGCTCGACGACGGGCCTCGGGGAAAGCGTCAACCTCATAAGCGAGCTGTCGCCCCGAATTCTCAGCTTCGCACGATCGTCGCGGTGAGCGTTGCTCGTACTGTGCAAAATCGGGCCGAGTTCGCTCTTACTCTCCTCACACCCTAATTAGCGTCAGTTTCGCTTTGTGCGCTAAAGCTCTCGCGTATGGCACAGAGAGTCGCGAGAGCTTGACTCTCCTCGTTCTGCGCTGAAACGCTGGACCGCAAGTGAAGCCGAGTGCGCCACCACTACCGAGCAGGTCGCAGACCACTTGTTATCGCACGCGGTAAATTTACTTCAGCTCTCGAGGCCCCTCCGCTCCATTCTTCATTTTTCGGTCACGAGACTTGCGATTCAACGAGGTCGCTTCGACTTTACGGGATTACCAGAATTCATTTGGAATCTCGGATCGCTAGTGAGGCAGATAAGGAGGCTGCTTTATGGATTTGGGATGTCATTTTTGGCGGCATGTGGGAGATTTTTGTGGATAATCATTCACAAAAGTTAGAAACCAAATTTAGTTCACTTTAATCGCGATCGAAAAGGCGAACGTGGAATATTTTATGGGAATTCAACGGGAAATTCCTCGCGGAGACTCCAAAACTGCCACGCGGAGAATCACCAACAAAAAATTTTATGGGAGAATCCACATGGATTTCTACGCTGATGAATTCCACGACGCATTTTGAGACTTTCTACTTGGACTTTCACGGGTAATTCCTGGACTTCCCACGTGATTATCAACAGGGATCCTACGAATGATCTCACGTCAAATTTCTCAAGGAATTCCCACGTGGACTCTTTGGATCGAGATATAAGGGAATTCTTAAAGAAGTAGGGAATATGGTCGTAGGAAAACATCACGACCCGATCTGAAGAGTCCATGTGGACAACCTCATGAAATCTTCACGTGTAAATCCCCGTGGAATTCCTCGGAAAAAGTCTAAAAATGCCCCGGGGAATCTTTTCTACGTAGATTTCTACCTGGGATTTTTCGTGGGAAAAGTCCCACCTTACATTTTTGGACTTTCCCCGAGGAATTCCATGTGGAATTTCCATGGGTTTTTTTCTTTCACGTAGACTCTTGAGATTGGGGAGATATGATTCAATAACAGAGACCTTGCTCATCACTCTGTATTTCATTCTCGAGTTGCATCATCGAGCATCAAAATGATGTCTATCTATGTCCGATCCAAAAAGACAACGCGAGATTCATCGTGGAACTTCCACGTGGAATTATACGTGTAATTCCTCGTGGAAAGTACAAAATTGCCAGGGGAATTTCATGGGGGATTCTACCTTCTATCCTATCTCTAGAGTTTTCGTGAAAAACCCTCATGGAAATTCCAAAAATGGCACGGGGGGATTTTTAAATCAGAATTCCACGTGGAAATAATTTTACGTGGCATTTTTGGAATTTTTCCGGGGAATCCCCACGGGGAATTGACGTGGATTCTACAAGGAATCCCCCGCGGAATTTCCACGAGGATTTCTAAGTGGAGTGTTGAGGTCGGGTACTTTGATAAATCGATCTCAAGACTTCACGTAAAAATGCTCGTAGAAATTCTACGTCGAACTTCCCGTGGAAAGCCCTAGAATGTTACGAGGCATCCGTTAACGTCGGAAACTACGTGCCACCAATTCATGAATTTCCGCGGGGATTTCCGAGTGTACAAAATTTTACGTGGTATTTTCGGACTTTCCACGAGGAATTCCATAAGGAATCCACGGGAAAACACACGTGGATTTTAACCTTGATGAATTTCTTGTGGACTCGATCTCAATAGTCAGCGTGGAAATTTCCGTGGGCTTACCGTGAAAAGTTCAAGAACGGCACGTGGCCTCCGTCAACGTGGAAATCCACATAAATGTTTCCGTAGAATTTCCCGTGTCTAGAACTTCACATAATACTTTTAGACTTTTCACGAAGAATTCCATGAGAGATTCGTGGGGAATTCATCGTAGTGAGTTCAAAACTGCCACGTGAAAGTCTGCCCGCCGAGAATCTCACGAAAATATGTACGTGTCTCAAGCTGACGAATCCGACGCGACACTTTTGAGCTTCACATAGGCAATTATACGGCGGGGTATCCACGGAAATTCTACGAGGAATTTCACAGATTTCAACAGAGGTTTCCATGTAGACTCTTGTGATCGGGTTGATGAATTTTTCCTGGACTCCTAAGGTTGGATAAAAGCTGTAACAATCAGCATGAGAGAAAATTCGCTCAGTTTGTAGTTGTTTTTGAGTCGTTTTAATTTAGTTTGCCTCATGAGAAAAACTGGTACACCTGGAAAATATCGTTATGATGAACATTTTGACGAGAGTGACGAGGAAAACCGAACCTTACTCATCCAACTTGCGATGAACCACAACATTTTATCTCTCAAACTTATTGAGCTCATAAAATCTGAAAGAAAATTCTATCTTCTTTCTTCTATCTTCATTCTGTGTGAAGTGAAATTACGAATACCTTCATAATCCCGAGGAACTTAGATTTTCAAAAACTAAACCTTGGTTCTCGTAGAATAGGTCACCCCACCCGAAGCTACTGGGTATACGATCATTTTCAGTTTTGATGAAATGTCGCAGATAGGATCAGTGGATCAAGACCGCTGCTGACCCGATTGCTGCAGAATTTTGATATCGAGTCTAAGAAGGATCCGGTCATAACCTTACTTCAAACATCTTATTGCTTCCTGATCAGCTCCAATATCTTCTCGGGACTTTTCCATCAAGTCCGAAAAGAATCGCGAGGATAAAATGACAAGTTTCAAATACTAAAGTGAACTGAATGATTCCCCCCAGAATCACTAAAGCCCATCTCCACCTGAACAGCATAGAATCTATGAAGTATGACGTGGCTCTCTCCATAAATATCGATGTAATATGCATACGCATTAGCCTCTCGATAAGAGCTCGCTGATCTAACGCGCCGCTGCAGGAAAGAGGAAGCTCACGAGTCGCATCGACTCAACGAGTGTGAGAGATCGAGATAGCGAGGGAAGCGCAGAGAGTGGTATTTCCCGCGTCAATTGAATATCATCTGCAGAAGTAATGGGCCCCCTCTCGCGCATCTCGCTAGCGTAAAATTTCCTCCTCCCACACCTATACACTCACTGTAACATCCACACAAGCTCTCACAGGGTATTACCCGCACACTCTCCAAGACTCGGTTGAAATTCTCTGGCTCCGCAGCAATGCTCTCGGCCTCGTGAATGTTATCTGGCCGGCTGTCGACTCCGGCTCGACTCCTGCACTTATACACCGTCTGCTATCGCCTTATCGGATGCAACGCCCCCGCCACCGCGATTCCCACGCGGCAGCTCGCGATTTTCTCGTCAACCGCCTCCAACGCCACCTCCACTCCTATTCAATTAAATACAAAGGCACCGCCTCCCCACTGGCACGCTCTACTTCTCTTCCTCTTCCACTTGGTATACCTCTTCTCGTCGGCGCTCCCTTCCTCAAATAGGTCTCCACGCGTCCGTCTGACTTTTCGAGTCGCGAGCTTGAACAGCTCGACACTTGGTGTGTGCGAGAGCGGACGAAAGTTTCCATCTCGATCGAGCGGGAGTCGCCACGAGAGCTATTAGTTCAACCCTCGTTTTGCGCCCGCGATCGAAGTACCGCGCACTCGTCCGATGGCACGTGAGAGCGGAATGGTATGTGTACGTGGGTTCGATGCGTGGTTACGGAGCTTTGATTAAAACTCGGAAGCTACGCGATCAAGTGCTCCCGATGAGATACGATTTGAGCGATCCGCTCTCGGAAGCTGACACCGCCATTATGCGGTACCTACCGTTTTAGACTGACCGCTTCTCGAGCGCATTGGTTGAGACTCAAGCTGAAATACTTGTACTTTGGGTCGTGGGTGTGAGGATAATTTTTTCTTTATAGTTTGAAGCACTCAAGTGTCTAGCTTTCTGTATTGAATTTTTCGAGGAAATTTAGGTGAGCGGTATACGATGTTAGGGTGTATTCAGAGGATGGGCATTCGAATTTCCCATGAATTTCCGATTTTTTTCACGATGATCGTTTCAAAATTTTCGACTATTCTTCGATCCCTTCCGCACTGGAAACGTTAATAATTGAATCATTGCTGGACTCTCTATTCAAGCCGATAAACGACTATTTACTTGAAGCACTCTAAGTCTTCTTAATTCTCGAAATTTCATTCTTCTCTTCATTCGATTCTTTTATCTCGACACCTATGACTTGAGAGACAGCGCATCGTCGTTAGGGGTTTCGTGAAGCATAAGTTCTGAAATTCGAAGATTTCCTGAAATTCGATTTAGGGGAGATTGGGCGAAATTTCCGGTAGCTTTCCGACTTTTCCCGACTACATCAAGTCACCGATGAATTTCCGATTTTTCATTTTTTACGACTTATTACTCCTGTAGACACCCTGGATGTGGGTCGCAGCGTGACATTCATCACTTAGTGCATTTACACTGTCGTACACTGTAAAAAGGTGATTGAAAATTCAACCAGAAGTATCAACCGGTTGCTTGAACTTTTGACCGGTTGGTTAAAGTTTTTTTGCCAACCACTGGTCGAGTTTTCAACCACGGGTTAAAGTTTCTTTGTCAATCAGTGGTTGAATTTTCACTCACGAGTTGAGTTTTTTTGTCAACCACTGCTTGAAATTTCTTTATCGACCACTAGTTGAAATTTTTTTGTCAACCACCGGTTGCAATTTTGATTAAGTCGGTGACATTTCACCGCGGTGTTTGAATACTTATCGAGGACGGGAAAAGTAGAACTCTCGTAGCGCTCGGAGTGCACCCAAGGCGGATATATGCTACCACTAGCTGAAAATTCTACCAGTGGTCGAAAAAAAAATTCAACCAGTGGTTGACAAAAATGCTTGAACCAGTGGTAGACAAAAGAACTTCAACCAGAGGGCCTTCAATCAGTGTTTGAATTAAAAACTTCGACCAGTGGTTGAAGTTTTTGACCAAAATTTTTCACAGTGTACATCTTTCTCATAGATTTTAAAAACAAACGCAAGCGCGCGGATGCGAAGAACATGAGACGAGTCGCATTTTTCACCATAGCGACTGAGTAGTAACGGCAGGTCGCCTTTGGAACTACTTCCGATGCCGCCACAAGGGGACCTGCTCCTGACCTCCACGCCACAACCAATATGATGCACGGGCGCAACACACTCTCGCTGATCTGCGAGGTCGGCACACGGACGGGATCAGCTGATCTTCAAGTTGTGATGGACGCCTCCACTTACGAGATCGACTTTTTGCTCAATAGGATAGGGGATACACCCGGGAGGTTATGGCCTACTTCACTCCCCAAACGCGTAATATACTATTCGGCGCATCGAGATCGCTTTCATACAGTGTGTTTCTCAGGTCTACTAATTTCTCGCGAGTTCTGGAGGGGAAAAGCACTACTGCAGGCAACGTGGACAGATAGACCAGAAGGCCCGGTGCTGCACACGCTACAGAGCGTACGTACCTCGCTTCGAAAGCGAATGCCAGCGCGACCTCTACATGGACTCCAGCAGGCCAAGAGGCTCGGAGCGCTGCAGGTCGCATCCCTTGCCCAAGAAAAGGCTGCTCCGCCATCAAATATCTCGTTTTTGCCTAGCGAGACGCAAAAGTGAACTCACTTTCATTGACAAGTGTCTCGAGGGGTTCGATCGTACCTCCGACCCCGTCTCATACAAGCAGATCGGCTGGGGCACTGTAACAGTTGTGATTCAAAAGAAATCGCTGATAGTCTAGAGAAGATTATCGACCCGTGATGGGATATCACTTTTATATCAGTAGATCAGTATCACAAATATATCAGTCACTATGATCGATGATCTCGTGAATATTCCCGATGAAGGGATGGCCGTTTAATCAATCAATACGGAGATGAGCAAACGAGTAAAATTTCTTCTTGGCTCGTCACGGGCTGTTGTTTATTGGTGTTCCACTCCCTTTCTGCGCAACGCGGTCGTGTTTCGTTCTTGCTGAGCCAAAAGTTCATGGCAAGGCCGGAATTTTTTGGCTCCGCGAGGAGGTAATACAACCGTGATCATTAGGAAAGAGGTTAGGCATCGGAGAAACGGCAATCAACTAAATAAGAAGCAGAGATTTCACCCACTTTCTTTTCTTCGTGAATACCCAAGTCGGTCGAGTGAAAATCACTAATGGTTCAGTGATGAAGTCAAAATGAAAGTCAGTTGACGATAAGCCAAACATGAGTCAACATATTCATCACTACATCTAACCGATTTGCCGGGATGTATTTTGTACGTCACACAGATATCGAAAACCAGGATTCATAGATGCAGCTAATAAATCAAACCCAGACCCCTGTTGAATACAAAAGTGCCTAACTCTTGTTTATAAACTCCTCGCCAGGCTGATGAATGGCTTCTCTCAAATTTGGTAAACCTATCGACAGCAATATCTCCAAATCTCGGATTCATTTTAGGAACGCCAAGTGCCACTCGCACTCTCTCATTATCGACGGCTCGCATTAAGTCAAACTCGCTCCAACCGCTAGAAGCAAAAGAAACGCTCTTTCCTCTCGCTAAAATGGCCAACAGCCCGGAGTGGCAAGCGAGAAACAAGTATGAGCCGTATACACCCACTGCGCGGTGAACAAGAGTCTAGGTGACGCAGTGCGGAAAACAGCGAGCGGGGTGAAAAAGTACGTCACCGGCTATAAATACAAAGCCGAGGAAATTGGAAAAGTTTCCGGCTGAGTCGACTGCGGGCCGCTTCTCCTCTTTTTTTTCGCCAACCCGCACTCTCGGGCGATCTAGAGTCTCTCTCGGGTCTCCGATCGCAGGCTGTATCGTGTGACTCATGGCCCGTACACCGAGAGCTGCGTCGCCGCTCTATATTAACGTGGCCACGGCTGACCAAACACCGATAGCAACCCCTTGCTCTCTCGGCGAGCTAATGAATTTCGGATTTTCCACGAGGGCGTCTCCGATCTACCGCTCGCGCAAACAGTCCACATCGAATTTGCCTCTAGTAGAGGTTCAGGGAAGCGATCGTTTCGAATTGACTTTGGAGTATTTGGCTGTGATTATATTAGTCGGCTGATTTCAGCTAGAGGTATTTGACAATTGGTCTCCGGCGAGTGATTTTGAAGTCGTGAGAACCTTAGGGGAGAGAGTGAGTGGAAGGTGCAAGGATTAGAGGCACTCTCAGTCGGACTTGTCGAATTACTCGACGACGTCCCGGGCTCTGGCGCGTTCGTCGCTCTCTTGGTACTTATCTAAACGTCTTGGGACACGAGACTAGTTGAGTAATTTCCGCGGAGCAGTGGCGAAGAGCAGCCGCCGAGACTCTCTGCCCGATGAACTAGTTCGTAATTTTCTATCGCTCGGGTTTCTCTCTCGCCAACTCCATAATCGCCCCGCCAGCTATTCGCACGACTCTCGTTAATGACACTTTGCGGCTCCACAATGGCGCTGATTTCGCTACCCTCTCTCTCCGTCACCCTCTCTTTTTATGTTAGCACGATCCTTTGAGTTGAAGTGTTCGGAGCGAGGCGGATTGAAAGAGAAGTTTTGATCGGAAAATTCATCCTTGCGAATCGAGATTTACGGTTTGAATGCTTGAATTAAGTGCACGACTTTCTGATCTTGATCCTCAAGAGAAATCATTGAAGTGGAGTGTGATATTCAAAATTCCAGATGGAGAATAATGAACGATGATGAATTATTCTCGGTAAAATGTGGAATTTGGGGGTCAAAGATGCCCATCGAGTCACTTTCTGTGGTATTTTGAAAATCCGATTTCCCGGACCTCGCGATCATTTCAAGGTCGAGATAATTGTTAGGAATGTTGAGTTGTGATGTCAAGTACCAAATTTGATCCCAGTGGTAAGGTTATCGATAATCGAATGGACTCCGGATCAATGTTACTCTTTCTGTGAACCATGGAACGTGGCGCTTCTTATGTGCCGTGGAATGTGACAAATCGATATGAAATTTCATCTCACGAGACTCTATGGCCACGGATGTTTTCGACCGCGTGAATGTGACTTACTAGGAGACACCATGACCTTCGGGTGATGGATTTGGCTGAAAATTTACAAATGTCTTCTATTCTATGGAAAAATGAAGTTCCCAAAGTTTTAGAC
>JAPYYZ010001190.1:0-16094 GCA_030522705.1 Eretmocerus eremicus
CTTCTCGATCTCGGGGATGAGCCGGTAGGTCCACCCTCCGTCGGCATTCGGAGCGTCCCATTCCGCCTGCCACGCGGTCAAGGTTCGCTCCCTTTCCTGATTGCGTATTATCTCTTTATGTGCCGGCGTCACTCGGTCAACCACTGTCTCCAGGTGCTCTACGGCTCTCCAAGTTCTGACTCTCTCGTCCACTAGTAGACGGATCGGGGGCGTCTTCGCGAGGATGCATGTCGCGTCCCGGGACAGAGTCCTGTAGCTGCTCATCACTCTCATCGCTGATCTCCGCTGTACGGGTACCATCCGTTTGTCGATCTCAGCTCCGCGGGCGAATTGCCCCCATATAGGCGAACCATAGATTATTACGGAGGAACTCACATTGTTCAGGAGTTCCCTCCTCGACGGCTTCAGTTCTCCGATGTTGGGCATCAGTCGTTGCAGAGCAGTCCCGGTCCTGTCTGCCTTCTGAGAGGCCTCTGAGAGGTGTCTTCTGAAGTTCGACTTATCGTCAAGGCTTACACTTTCTGAAGCCCCTCCGCTTTGTCACGACGACCGCTTCGCACTTGGGTACAGCGAGTACCAGACTCCTGCCAGCCATCCACGTTACCCCGAGTTCCAGGCATTCGTTCGTTACGTCCTGAAGTTTGATAGGGTCCTGGGCTACCACTACAAGAGCAACGTCATCTGCGCATCCGACAAACTCCGCGTTCCCTGGGAGCTCCATGTTCAGCAGATCATCGTACTGGACATTCCAGTCGAATGGGCCCTTGACTGAGCCCTGGGCAACCCCTGCTGAGAGTTCTATCTCGACTTTGCCCTCGTCGGTATCGACCATCACAGACCTATCTCTGAGATAAACGCTCACTATTGCGAGTAGGTACCCAGGAACGCGACCTCCGAGTGACCTATAGATCCACCCCCAACTCGCGGAGTTGAAAGCATTCTTCACGTCCAATAGTACGATGGCACAGTATCCTCCAGGTTTGGGGGTGAGGTTAAACGTCCTCTCCACGGCGTTCTGCACCGCCTGGATGGCGTGGAGGGTGCTGAAGCCCTTCCGGAACCCGAACTGCTCAGGCGATAGTCCTCTCCTCTGTTCATACGCTTTCTCGAGACGGTTCAGTATCATCCTCTCGTAGAGCTCCCCCAGGTTCTCGAGCATACCCAGGGGTCTATTCGACGATGCTGCGTTGGGATCTCCGCCCTTCCCTTTTGGTATGAGGACAAGCCTCTGGCGCTTCCATTGCCTAGGGAACGATCCCAATCTAAGACATCTGTTGAAGAGCTCGAGGATCAGCAGCGGTCTCGACTCTGCGACAAGCTTTAAGGCCTCGTTGGGTATCCGGTCCAGCCCTGGTGCCTTGCTGTTTCTCAATCTCCTTGCTGCGAACCGAAGTTCGGCCACATCGAATGGCGGGATCGTCTCCGCCACTGGGTCCGGGAAGGTGATTCTAGCCTGCCCCTTCGGGAACAGTGCGTCGACTATCTTGAGGAGAGTAGCCCTATCTGTCGGTGACGAGGAGCCGAGCTGCAAGCGCAGCTTGCTCATTACTACTCTGCAGGGCGTGCCCCACGGGTCATCGTTGATCATATCGCAGAGCGCTCGCCAGCATCTTTGTTTGCTCCTCCAAATCGCGTACTGGAGCTTCCTTCTTGCTTGCCCGTAGGTTTCTGCGTCAGCGTCGGCTGTGGAACGCCGCCTCTCCCTTGAGCGTTGCGCGCGCCTGCGCTTCGCGTTCGCGTCCTTCCTCAGTTCCGCGATTTCCAAGGTCCAGCAGTATGCTTGTTGGCGCCTCCTCCTGGGTCGTCTCCTACGAGGCGCGGATACGTCGCAGGCTGCAGTGATCATCCTCGTGACCACGTCAACCGCGTCACTCGGGCTGGCATTCTCTGTCAAAGTGCTCGAAGACTCGAGGATTGCCTCCTTGAACTTCTCGCTATCCATTTCCTTCACTTTCCAGCCCGTGAGGGGCGGGGCTCGTACCTCCGTGTTGATGCCTCCGAGGGTGATATCGATATGCTGATGATCACTGAGTGTCTCCGTGTCGAGTACTATCGAAACATTGACTCGCCGGACCAACTGCGGGCTCACAATTGTCAGGTCCTGTACTAACGATGCTCCTAACCCTATCCGCCTGAACGCTTCTTTTTTTTCTTCAGAGGGGAAAATGCGTTACGCGTGATAAGAGAGCCGGCCCTCCCCTATGTGAGACTCCCAGAGACTTTGGTATACCCACTGGAAACCCCTCTGACACACCGTCCCGTCGGATACCGCTTGAGCATTACTTCCGACGTGACCGGCACGTTCGGAGCACGGTGCGCTCACTTCTTTCCTCTCACTCAGCATGTTCGGTTTGCCATCTCCGTCTCATTTTCCGCCTCCTTCATCCTCACTGCAGCTTCTCCTTCATCCTTGGTCGTGTTGCTGGCGTTGCAGCTTCCGCTCCCTCTCCTCCTTCCTGTTGATTGCGAGCTCAACGTACCCGGCGATTTGGCGTTATTCGTCCCCGCTCCGCAGCATGAATCCCACGATGTCCTCCGGTCTCGAGCATTGCCCAAGTCGCGCCCCCCCCCCCCCCAGATCTGCCCTCTCCGTTTCCGTATCCGGAAACTCGAAGAGCGCGTGTTCGGCGTTGTCCCATGGGGCGTCATACATCTGGCAAGGTGCCACGTTCCTCATTTTGAATCGGTGAAGGTACTCGACGAAGCAACCATGGGTGCTGAATGCTTGGGTCAGCCAGTAGTCAAGCTCCCCGTGAGCTCGCTCGACCCACTTCTCAATCTCGGGTATGAGCCGGGAGGTCCAACCTCCGCCGGCAGTCGGAGCATCCCATTTCGCCAGCCATGCGGTCAAGGTTCGCTCCCTTCCCTGATTGCGTATTATCTCTTTATGTGCCGGCGTCACTCGGTCGACCACTGTCTCCAGGTGCTCTGCGGCTCTCCAAATTCTGACTCTCTCGTCCGCTAGAAGACGGATTGGAGGTATCTTCGCGAGGACGCATGTCGCGTCCCGGGACAGAGTCCTGTAGCTGCTCATCACTCTCATCGCTACTCTCCGCTGTACGGGTGCCATCCGCTCGTCGACCTCAGCTCCGCAAGCAGATTGGCCCCATAAAGGCGAACCATAGATTATTACGGAGGAGCTCCCGTTGTTCAGGAGTTCTTTCCTCGAGTGCTTCGGCCCTCCGATGTTAGGCATCAGTCGTTGCAGAGCAGTCCCGGTCCTGTCTGCCCTCTGAGAGGCCTCGGAGAGGTGTCTTTTGGAGGTCCATTTATCGTCAAGCCACACGCCAAGGTACTTGACTGCCTTCTCCTGTGTGATTTCTTCCCCTTTGATGAAAAGAATGGGCGGCTGACACTTCCTGAAGCCTCTCCGCCTTGTCACGACGACCGTTTCGCACTTGGGTACAGCGAGTAGCAGACTCCTGCCAGCCATCCACGTTACGCTGAGTTCCAGGCATTCCTTCGTCTCGTCCTGGAGTTCGATAGGGTCCTAGGCTACCACTACTAGAGCAACGTCATCTGCGTATCCGATAAAATCCGCGTTCCCTGGGAGCTCCATATTCAGCAAGTCATCGACTGGACGTTCCAGTCGGATGGGCTCTTGACTGAGCCCTGGGCAACCCCTGTTGAGAGTTCTATCTCGACTCTGCCCTCGTCGGTATCGACCACCACAGACCTATCTCTAAGATAATCGCTCACTATTGCGAAAAGGTACCCAGGAACGCGACGATCGAGAGACGTGTGGATCCACTCCCAACTCGCGGAGTTGGAAGCATTCTTCACGTCCAGTAGTACGATGGCACAGTATCCTCCAGGTTTTGAGGTGAGGTTAAACGTCCTCTCTACGGCCATCTGCACCGCCTGGATGGGGTGGAAGGTGCTGAGACCCTTCCTGAATCCAAACTGCTTAGGCGTTAGTCCTCCACTCTGTTCATACGCTTCCTCAACACGGTTTGGTATCATCCTCTCGTAGAGCTTCCCCGGGTTCTCGAGCATACCCAGGAGTCTATTCGACGATGCTGCGTTGGGATCTCCGCCCTTCCCTTTTGGTATGAGAACAAGCCTCTGGCCCTTCCATTGCCTAGAGAACGATCCCGACATGACATATCTGTTGAAGAGCTCGAGGATCAGCAGCGGTCTCGACTCTACGACAAGCTCCAAGGCCTCGTTGGGGATCCCGTACAGCCCTGGTGCCTTGCCGTTCTCCAATCTCCTCGCTGCCAGCCGGAGTTTGGCCTTGTCGAATGGCGGGATCGTCTCCGCCACTGGGTCCGGAAAAGTGATCCTAGCCCGCCCCTTCGGGAACAGTACGTCGACTATCTTGAGGAGAGATGCCCCATCTGTCGGTGCCGAGGAGCCGAGCTGCGAGCGTAGCTTGCTCATCACTACTCTGTGAGGCGTGCCCCACGGGTCATCGTTGATCATATCGTAGAGCGCTCGCCAGCATCTTTGTTTGCTTTTCCGAATCGCATACCGGAGCTTCCTTCTCGCTTGCCTGTAGGTTTCTGCGTCAGCGTCGGCTGTGGAACGCCGCCTCTTCCTTGAGCGTTGCGCGTCCTCCCTCAGTTCCGCAATTTCCAAGGTCCACCAGTATGCTTGTTGGCGCCTCCTGCTGGGTCGTCTCCTGCGGAGCGCCGATAGGTCGCAGGCTGCGGTGATCATCCTCGTGACCGCGTCAACCGCGTCGCTCGGGCTGGCATCCTATGCCAAGGTGATAGAAGGCTCGACGATTGCCTCCTTGAACGTTTTCCTATCCATTTCTTCTACTTTCCAGCCTGTGAGAGGCGGGGCTCGTACCTCCGTGCTGATGCTTTCGAGGTTGAACTGGATTTGCTGATGATCACTGAGTGTCTCCGTGTCGAGTACCATCCAAGTAGTGACTCGCCGGACCAACTGGAGGCTCACCATTGTTAGGTCGAGAACTCACGATGCTCCCAACCGGTGAAAGGTCTTGGGACCGATCTCGTTGACGATGTCTAGCCCCAGGGACGCCATCAAATCGCTCACAAGAAAGCCTCTTTCATCTTGGGGTCCCCGCTTCAAGCTGGTGACTTGGAGTTGAAGTCTCCAGCGACAATTGCAGGCACCGTGCACTGTGTCGCGCTCCCTCCAAGCGCATCCAGTTCACGAGCGGAGATCGCTATGGGGTCGTTGGGCGAAGAATAGCAGCTATAAATAGCCATGGCGTCGACGACTCTCTCCGCGAAGCCGTGTCCGCTCTTGGGTGGTGCAGTCTCCCGTAGCTTTTTGTTCAGTATCTGGACGACTGCTTTCCGACTAGAGTCATAAGTTCCCCCCGCGAAGTCTGAGCTCACTTGCGGCTTGAGGATAAGGAATACATCGATGTTCTTCCTCGCTGCGTCGGACACTAGTGGGTCGTACGCGCGTCCGCTCCGGTTCAGGTTGGCCTAGAGGAAATGAGCCATTGCCACCTCTCTTTCTCCGAGAGACAGGTCTCCCACGGCCTCGAGCTTGCTGGAAGGCGGTACAGCCAGCAATGCCAGAAACGTGTTCGGAAGTTACGCCAAGCTTCTCGCACTTCATGCAGCATGGTGCTGCGAGGTGCTCTTCTTCGCCGCACTTGAAGCAGAGCTTTCGCTTCCCCTCGAGTTTGCAGTTGGCTGCGACGTGCTTGTAACCAAGACAGTTAAAGCATTGCAGTACTGCGATCCTCCCTCGGACTCGAGCATTCACCCACCCGATTCCGACTTCGCCGCTTTGCAGCAACGGCTTGGCTGACAGCATCGGTAGCACGACTACCGCGAGCTGTGTACCCCTGTAGGCAGGAAGTAAAGCCTTCACTTCGACTTCCCCGTCAGTGCCTTCTGGTAGGGCGTCTATGACAGCCTTGGCGACCTCCTCCCTGGTAGCCTCGAGGTCGATGTCCCGGATGTCGAGTGCCACTGTCTGGTGTAGCTCTCGAACCGTCGCTTCGTTGCCGAGAGCAGCGGCTATCCCGTCTCTGACTTCAGCTAACTTCTTCCCTTTCTAAAGTTCGATGAGCAGCTCGCCAGATCCCGTCTCCCTCACCTCATTGAAGTTCCCGGTGGCGAAATTGTTATCAACCTTGGCCTTCATCGCCTTCAGAGTTTCCGCGTATGTTGCGGAGCCCGTCTTCACGATGATAGCGTCGGATCGTGGCCTGTCCTTGATGGCCTTCTCTTTTTCCTTCGGTGAATTCTTGTTTATGTGCCTCCCGCGTTTCCGGTAAGTTTCCCGCTCCGTTTCGCTTTCAACTGTTGGCGCAACACTCACGCGACTCCTCCCCGAGAAGGGCGTCTCTGGTTGCGAGCTCGGCGTGAAAAAGGCGGGTGTGTGCTGTTCCATCCTTTCCACTCGTATTCGGAGGTCTTGCCTGCTCGATTTTTCCTTCTCCATTCCCCTCACTGACGGTCAAGAGGTCTTCTTCCTTTTGCTGCTACTTGTAGGGGTGTGATCGCTCGTCGATGGCTCGGCAGTTACCGCGCTGGTGAGTAAGCGAGCCGAGGTATGACTGATCGCTTCCGGTGGTAAGCCTATGTGACTCACAGCAGACCTCAGTTGGGTGCCAAATTCTCTTCGCAGGGTTTCGCTCTGCTTTTTGACGCCTATCAGCCTCTTGACAGTGAGCATCAGCTCGGACAGCTCGTTCCTGACTGCCTTCGGTGTATTGTTCACTGTGTCGGAGGTGTGTTTCATCTCCTTGAGGTGGACCTGGATGTCTCTGATCAACTGGTCCTCTTCTTTGTCCAGGGATTTTATCCCTCCCCATTCCTCTATCAGCTCACCTCCAAGCGAGCGACTGGTGTTGTTGGTATTGGACGCAGCCTTCCGTGCTTGCTGTCTGCAAGTCTCACTTTGATCACCGGTTTCCTCTTTGACCGGTGTGGGTTGGGCGGGACACCCAGTTGGCAGTGACGTTCTGGTAACTTCTCTTCGATTATCCGTATCTGCCATTTTTCTTTCCTCCTCCTGCTCCTCATTGTACGTGTTCGTGTTGGTGGTCACGGCTACTCCCGCGAACCAGCGCGGAATTCCCCTTCCTGGATCCTCCCCCTCGCTGACCGTGCCTACAGTCCGGTGGCCTCAGTAGTGCAAACCCCCTCTCTTGCAGCATGGTCCCATCCCGTCACCAGCCGGCACTACTACAGAAGCGGGATTCCGGGGTTCCCCCCATACCGTTGTCTGGGAGGAGCTTCCCATCGTGGTAAGCGCGGGTTTGGTCTCCCTCAACCACCGGCGGCTCAGGATGACACTGATTTTGCCTACGGCACCCTCCAGAGAGGGCACGGACACAGCGATGAGAATCCCCTCCAGGGACCGTAGAACTGGTAGCGGGAGTAGTGTGCGGTGTGTGTGGTGTCAGTGTGCTGTGCATCAGTCCCATACCTGGGTCATCCCCAAGTGCGAATCACTGTATAGGTCGGATGCGGGCCCCGGGAGACGAATCCCCGCGAAGCCCCCCCCCCTCCCCCTGTATCGTTATCTCAGTGGGCGTGAGCCTGCATCGGCAGGCCGCCACGTCTAAACCTCACGCTTGTAACTCTCGGTGTTGTCAGCGGTAGAGGTACCCATCTCTGGGTCGTCGCGTCTCACCTTCCCTCTTTCAAAGTCACCTTCGGAATACCTCGTTTCATGGAACCGCTGCGGGTGTGTAGTGTTTCGTGGATTGGTTGCTGTGCTTGTAGGTTGAAAGCCCCCTCACCACGGCGAGATCGTGCACACCGTAGAGTGGGATGGTAAATGCTGAACTACCGTTCAAACTGGATTCCCAATCCATTCCCACTCAATGCCGATAAACAGCATTCAGGTGGATTGGATCATCTCGAATCCAATGCCGCTTTTCGGCATTGAGGCGGACTGAGTGGCATTGATCCGGATGGGATTGAACATGGTTAATGCCGATTCGCAGCATTGAACCGGATTGGCGTTTCTTCCTCATCCAATGCCACTCAACAGCATTGGGGCGGATTGGATTGTTCAGTTTTCCAGGAATAAATGAAGCAAAGTGTGAGACAATGCTTCGGCATACTATATGATATCGAATGTGACTGATAGAACTAATGGAATTACTTTACCCTAGGTATATTTTGTGTGGGAATTATGTTATCAAACGAAAGTATTTGTTAAATGAGTGTCATGTGGTCGTTAGTTGATGAAGTACAAAGTGTAACTGCTGATTATAGGTTAGAATGTCCAATATTCGCCAATCTTCCGAATCAATAAAATATATGTCGGAGTAAAACTGGATCTCATCTGAACATGAATCTGAATGAACTGAATCACATGTTGAGCATTGGAATCATCAATTGATGCAGATTGTCATCAATTGTTCGATTTCAGTGTTCAATTTGTGATTCAGTTTTATTTAGATTCAGAAATCAACCATAACTATGGGGGCCTCTCCTGGAACGTCTCCTTTGAGATGTCTAAACCGGGATGGTTTTTTGCTGTCCTCGGGCCGAGCATTCGACGTCCCTGGGACAGCTTTCGCCCGTCCCAGAGTCGTGTTCGGGACATTCGCCGGGACGTCCCCTAGAGATGGTGGGACCTTCCAGAGACGTCTTGGGGACGAGTCAATGTTTGTCGGGAAATGTCCAAATTTTGGGCGTTGTAATCAAGTCTTCTCGAGGACGTAATTTTGTCATCCGCGTCGTAACAGCCACAAGATGTCTCGTCAAAGACAAAATATTCCTGTCTCTTGAACATATGAATTTTGACATCCTTCTCTTGTCGAAATGAAGGATGCCCGAAAGACATTCCGTTTTGGACAAAAATTTGATATTCGAAATTCATTGTCCAATTGACCACCTCAAAAATGTCCATATACTGGGATAATGAATTGGAAGAATTGATAAATTCTCAAAATTGTGGCGGCATCTAGAAATTCACTTGAGGAATGGTCTCAGAATCAAACCTTGGCATATGTGACGAATGGTCGGATGATATTTGATTCTCTCGAATGATCAATTCCAGCAAACATTGAATCAAATTCGGAACCCTCTCAGCACGAGTGACCACAATTATGGACATAAAGATGACATAATGAATGGATGATAACTTCCATGTAGCTTGTCGGGAGAATCTGAATAGTTCAGAGATTCCGCACTCGAGAACTAGAATCCCACAGAAATCATTTCAAGGGCTGGTTTCATGCGCTTGCTAGAAGTAAAAAACCTAAAGTCTGGAAAATCCAAAATCTCAACTTTTATCACTCATTTCCGACCCAAATAGTATCTTCCAATTGGAGGAAAAATTTTCTCATGTGCGGAGATAACTCCATGCTGGGAGGTTTATTGAGGGGAGGGGGGGGGGTACCTGCAAATTTTCAACCCCATCAGGGAAAAATCGTATCGGGCTGAAAATTTTTCTATATATCCATTCTCTGATGAGGAATCATGTGACGGCTCCAAAAATTGGGAAGAAAAGGAACTGTTGGAGATAAGGCCAAATCTGCTCCAAATTATACCGGCCCAAAGATGTACAAGAAAACGTGTTTTGGGGGTCTAAATATGCTTGTAAATTTCCCCCCATGAAACAAATTTGGTTGCTTGTTATAGACAAAAAACCGTCCTATCCAAAATACACGTGTAATGTATTTTCTTGCTTTTACCTACAAATCTCGTACATTCTCAGTTATGGCTGATACGGGATATTGTTTTTGAATCAAAAATACAACTTTTCCGTGACTTTTGGTGAATGGAAAATGATGCGCTGGTACCAAAAAACCACATCTATTCCCGAAAGTTCGTTAAATTCGAGCTTTGGTGAATGATAACTTGAATGGGGTTCGGTTTAACGGGAAAGTTAAGAGGACATGAATTATACATTATGTTCCGAACTCCCATTTCGTTTTGGTTTCTTTCTGGTCTCGTTCTGGTCTGCCGTTGCTTGAAAAAGCCAAAAACCCCCCGAAAACGAGAATTTTGACGTATTCTGGACAATTGGAGCTCAAGAAGGGTGAAAAAAGCAATGATCACGAAAAATCTGAGGAAAATACACAAGTTTATCTCCCATAATTTTTTCGAATAAAGGCTCCAAACCGGAGTAAAATGCGAAAAATCACCTTAGAACACCATACATCGACTTCCAAGCGCAAATATCTCGAAAAATTTAAATGGAAACCCTATCTCATACCAGCGAGAAAAGTTAGCATTTCTACCTTTTTTTCTAATGAGGAAAAAAAACGTTGCGTTCCAAAGCTTCGGGACAGAGGAATTCGCATTCTCCTCTTCAAAAATGATTCCTCAACGAATAATTCATTATATACGCGATGTCACTCAAATAGTTGTATATGAAAAGTCTCTCACAAGATGCAAAAACTATTCCATGATACTGAATGGAGTTTACGAGGCCTATGAAGTTTGCCAGGATTACATGAAGAATCAGGTTGATTCATTGTACTCACGATACAATATCCCGATTTAGAATCATCATCGTCCATCGACAATGCTTCAAAAATACCATCAAAATCAAGATTATCTTCACAACAGTTTCTTGATCCACATCGGAAACATGCAACTCATGTTTTTGTCTCAAGGTCTTTCTATTCGTTCCCTGTTACCTTTCATAACCAAGATACCACAAAACTAATGCGATGTGGGTACAGCAACCAACTATCCTCGCACCTGTCTTGCATTGACAGTACCAACCGCTCACGGATTCTTCTCCTTTGCCATACTTTATCCAAAGTGAATGGACTTCCGATGATGTATGGCGGGATTGCATCTTCATCCTAATGATTGTTGTATCATCTCTATGATGAAATAAAGAATACAGCCCGCCATCATCCAAGTGTTCATCAGTGTAAGAAGTGGCCTGTTTCAGCTATGGACGGAATGATAAGTGGTTTTAGGGGTGCCGATACTTGGGCTCGTTTCCATCAATTCGCGTAGATTGTCAAAACGAATAGATTTAGTCGTTGAGCTCGCGAACTTTGCCCATTCAGTGAAATTTTATCTATTCTATTTGCTCGTGATCTCATTAGATGGAGGGAGTTTTTATTCTGGTACCTGATAGATGCCAAGTATTGAATCCTGCAGATCCTTCAGGGCCGAGCAAGGAGAATCTAAGAGTGATGCATCGGTCACCTCTTCTCAAACTGCTCTTAGGGTTGAGAAACGCCTCTCTTCCACTATTTTTTGGATCAATTCAGGCTCTTCAGACGCCGAAGCATCTCTTCAGTTTCTTGTACGTCAGTTGAGTAGTCGAATACGCGTGGGGGTCGGAATCCATTACGAAGTGCACAAACTATCTTCACGTGATCTCCAATATTGGGTATTTCCTGGTTAGGGAATATGCTTGCAAAGGCTTTCCAATTCTTCATCATGCCATTCACTGCTCCGATAACCCATCTGAATAGGATGTAAGTTATTTGTATCAGGCTTCTAATATGTTCATTCACTAGGTAATTGATTCAAAAGTCAAATCTTAAGTAAACGAGTATAAAATACGAAAGTGGGTAGCAGATGATACTCTGAACCTTTGACAGATACTGGCGGATGACTGAATATATTCTGTCCATTACAAAAGCTTGGAAGATTTCTGAAATGCAATAACAACTAAGGGAATCATGCTCCATCGCATTAAATTGATATATGAAAGTACTATCTTGCATAAAATGATGATCCGTCGATCTTCTCCTCGGAATTTGCACATGATCCCCCTTGCTATGTTGAACTCACGTCATACGAGGGTGATGAATCTGGTTACGCAATACCCAGCTCTACCTCGAGAACCATCCGGCAATGAGGTGAAGATGTAAATCAGTTTATATGGATTCAGACAACCATGAGGTGTCAAATTCCCTCATGAATGGCGATTCAGTATCATGGAATAGTTTTTGCATGTTGTTAGAGACTTCTCACATACGACTATTCTTTCCATAAACGATTTAAGTGACATCACGTATTTCATAAATTATCTGTTGAAAAATCAGTTTTGGAGAGAAAAATGTGAATTCCCCAGTTCCGAAGCTTTGGAACGCAACGTTTTCTTCCTCCATCAGAAAGTAGAGTAAAAATGCTAACCTCTCCTGCTGGTATGAGATAGGGTTTCCATTTGAATTTTTCGAGTTATTTGCGCTTGAAAGTCGGTGTATGGTGTTTTTAGGTGGTTTTTTGCATTTTACTCCGATTTGGAGGCTTTATTCGAAAAAAAAATGGGGAATAAGCTTGTGTATTTTTCTCAGATCTTTCGTGATCATTGCTTATTTCACCCGTCTTGAGCTCCAATTGTCCAGAATACGTCAAAATCCTCGTTTTTGGGTTTTTTTTTGGTTTTTACAGGTAACGTAAGACAATCTACGCATATGAAACCAAAACGAAATGGAAGTTCGAAACATAATGTACATTCCATGTCCTCTCCACTTTCCCGTTAAATTGAACCCCAATCAAGTTATCATTCACCAAAGCTCGAAATTTACGAACTTTCGGGAATAAATGTGGTTTTTTGGTACCAGCGCATCATTTCTCATCCACTCAAAGTTACGGAAAAGTTGTATTTTTGATTCAAGAACAATAGCCCGTATCAGCCATAACTGAGAATGTACAAGATTTGTAGATAAAAGCAAGGAAGTACGTTACACGTGTATTTCAAATGGGACGGTTTTTTGTCGATAACAAGCAACTAAGTTCGTTTCATGGGGAGAAAATTCACATGCTTACTCAGACCCCCAAAACACGTATTTTAGTACATATTTGGGCCAAAATTATTTGGAGCGGATTTGGCCTTATTTGCAACAGTTCTTTCCTCCCCGGAGCTCGAAAAATCGGATCCAAAAACCGATCCAAACGTCCGTGGGCATACGCACAAGGAACTCCCATGAAAATTGTCAGCTCAAAATTCGCAAGTTCCAAAGAGTAGTTCAATTTTTTATGCCGACAAGTAGCGGTTTTCGCTTCATTCACGCTCGAATATGGACCCAAGTCGTGGTTTACGTCTGCATCTCACTTATTTCCATAGAAATAATGGAATGCCTACATGTATAGTGGGAATGCATATGTTTACGGCAATCGAGTGGTTTATAAATATATATGAGCATCTATCATACATATATCATTTGTTCGTTCTGGACAGCGCCGCAGGCACATAGACAGAAAGTTTCATTGTATACAATGTCATATCTATTCATATTTCATCTGTCATATGAATGGATATGCGATTTGCAATGGCTCAGAACACTCCTGGACCGTAAGATACTCCTTCCATCTGCAAAATCGCTTCCTCTTTCCTGCTTTCGGACAATCTCTTCAGATGACGAGATCGTTCTTGGGCTTTCGTTCTGTTCAAATCAGCTGATGAGATTCTTTTCTGATCCTTGCTGTTCAATCCTGCCAATGTTCTTGAACCCACTCCCAAATTCGAATTCCTCATAAATTCTGTTATGGTTCGAATGCTACCTACATTGAATTCGCAGGCAGCTATCGATGCTGTGATTTTTGCTCGTGTTTATGGAACAAATATCTCCTTCGGTCCCTTACTCCATATCACACTGTGGAGACTTTCATTTGCGTTCTGAGTCAAACATCGCGCACATCTCGCTAACCGATGTGCGCCAGTCAGCCTCTCGTATAGTGGACGGATTTTCTCGAAACACAGAGCATTGATTGGAGTATTTATGTTGTAATCATGAGCCCTTGGAATTTTCTCATTCGCTATATAAAGCTGCTTGATGAAAGCACCAGGACAAAGGTCCTTTAGGCATCAAGTTGGGCACAAACGTTGGGTGTAAACATCCTGATCAGAAAATGCTCGACATTTCCAACCGTCACATATCCATATCCGCGCGTATCCATTCTCACTTGCATATATTGGTTAGGGTTCTTATCCTCCCGATGTACACACCTACACGCAATACGCGTGAATACTCACAGGACTACGCACACATGAACCGGAGTAGACCCTTGCATGCATATCCTGGGCCTCACTTGCAGCTCCAAATTATGATGACCATACATATAAACGATGATAATCGTCTTCCAATGGAATGATATTCACATGTTTATGCATGGGATACTTATAAGATACTCCTATGATCGTATATGGCCAAATAGTATATTTCGATACAAAGGTGGGATAATTGATTTCCGCATACCAAGTGATATTTTCCGGCCCGAGCCCAAAGAGGGGCCTGAAATCATCACGAGGATTCAGGAATCATTCCGTCTCAGTGCCGAACACAATTTTTTCTTCGAATGTAAGGGAAAGAAACTTGAAAACACTGCGGGAACGGTTCTTTCCCGCGCAGTCGATGGAAAAATTCATTGAGCCCTCAGTACATGTGAGCCTTTTATCATTTTGATGAGATTCAGTGGAATGCAGACGTAGACCACGACTTGGGACCATATTCGAGCGTGAATAAAGCGAAAACTGCTACTTCTCGCGCATTTATCATGTCATCTCTACGTCCATAATTGTGGTCACTCGTGCTGAGAGGGTTCAGAATTTGATTCAATACTTGCTGGAACCGATAATTTGAGAGAATCAGATATTATCCAACCATTCGAATATGCCAAGGTTTGATTCCGAGACCAATTCCCAAGTAAATTTCTAGATGCTGTTACAATTCTGAGGCCTCATCAATTCTTCCAATACAGTATCCCAGTATGTGGACATTTTCGAGGTGGTCATTTGGACATTGAATTTCGGATATCAAATTCTTGTCCAAAACGAAATGTCTTTTGGGCATCCTCCGTTTTGACAAGAAAAAGATGTCGCAATTCATATGTTCAGAAGACAGAAATATTCTGTCTTCGACGGAACATCTCGTGGCTGTTACCACGCGGATGACAAAATAACGTCCTCGACAGGACTCAATTACAACGCCCAGAACTATGGACATTCTCGAAGCGGTCATTTGAACATTATTTTGAGGTTATGCATTTTTTGTCCAAAAGAAGAATATCTTCTGGACATTCCAGAGTCTGACGAACTCAAAAATCTGTCCAAATGACGTTCAATGGTCGACACCCAGGTGACTGTCTTCAATTGGTCATGTTTTGGACGCCCAACAATGTCCAATGTCCAGGCTGATGCTGGCTGGGTATAACATAACCTTGTCCGGCATCGACCTCTCAGCAATCCTGGTGGCTGTTTTCGAGCTCCTATCTGGCCACAAATTATGAACGATGATGTCTGGAATGTATTCCGAGTGATTTTGAGTTAGCACAAGATTGATTCCTCGCATCGAATCGATTCTCATCGCCATTGTCTCATTCTCCACACGAGACTGGATCGCGATGACCCTCATAAGACCAATCTTGGCGGCCATTTTCAGTGCTCTCCGTAGTCGCAATCAATAGGTCTTCGATTCCAGCACGCATTCACGGGGTTCTCGAGATGGCTCAAATCTCTTTTTGTGAGTCGGATTCGTGATTTGTGGTGAATTCGTGACCTTTCCTCCAAGCAACCGGCCTAAGATCGGTGCCCAGGATCTTGGCGGCCTTTATTAGTCGTCTATTCAGACGCAAATGATGGATACAAATGTCCAGAAGGTACTAAAACATTCTTGGAGTTGGCAAGAGATCAAATCCGTCATTGGAATCCATCCTCATCGAAACCAGTCGGTTTGATCACTAAAGAACGACATGACAGATCCGTCCCAAAGTCGATCCCGGCCATCCTGGCAATCAATCACAATTCCTCCTTCTGCTCGCAGATGGAAGGTTTTAGAATATAGTAGGTTCTCCCAGTATTTCTCATCTGGCACAAGTATGCATCCATGATCCTAATTCATAGTTAGTCGAGAATCCGTTGCTTTCTTTCTTACGATCCATCTCGAAATTGATCCCCAGGATCATGGCGGCTATTTCTAACCCTCTATCTGGGCACAAATTCTAGATTTTATCCGCCAAGAAGCACCTAGAGTACTTTGGCGGTGGCACAATGACTCGGGTCAGAAATCCATCACCGCCTACGGGTGCGCAGTGATCATCGACAGAATTCCGCCCTAAATCAGCTTCCAAGACTTTTTAGCGGCAGTATTCGATCCTCTATTGGATTGCAAATAATGGAAAACCCTACTAAAAATGGCCACGTGCTACTCCACGTGTGATGCCACGTGTTACTACACCTGATATCACACCTGTTATCACTGGTGGAATAACACGTGGGAT
>JAPYYZ010001191.1:0-16091 GCA_030522705.1 Eretmocerus eremicus
TTTTTGTAGTGTAGAAATAGATACTGACTGGATTCCATGTGATTTCTTTTTTCACGTGAGATTATGGGACCTCAAGAAATTGTTTACAGCAGCAAGTTCCCAAAAGTTGCTACTTGCAATTGCTTTGAGAAAGCATACCACTAATCTCTTTCAGCAGCGTATTTTTCATGAGACTCGAAAGCGCATATTCGTTATCACCATGTGCGCACATCCCCCAGTCAAGAATTTCATATTCTTACAAAAATATTGCGGCGCTGTTCGCGAATGGAGAGCTCCAAAGCTCTGTGAAGCCTTGCCTCTAGCAAAACCCAGAATTCCAATATGTCACCCATCCCTCTCCGAGCATTCTCGCGACCCGATCGACTCGGATCACCACCACCACACGAATCCCCAGGCAATCGTAAGAAAGACTCACCGACGAGCGACGCCTGCGATCCCACGAGGACGACTCGGCCCTGCCTGGCGAGCTTCATGGCGGGCACGACGGCCCTGGCGCACCTGTAGCTGCCCACGAGATTCAGCTCGAGCAGCTTCCTCAGCACCTCGGCCGGCGTGTCCTCGATCTTGCCGCAGACGGCCGTGCCGGCGCAGCAGACGAGCAAGTGGCACGGGCCCTGCTTCCTCTCGAGACGCGCGAACGCCGTCTCGACGTCGCCCGAGGCCACGTCCAGCGAGAGGCACTCGAGACGCTGGTCGGGCTGAGCCTTGGCCCTCGCGAGCTCATCCAGGGCGGACTCGAGCTTGGCCGGGTCGCGGGCCACGAGGGTCACGTTGGCGCCCTCGCGAGCGGCCAGCACGGCTACGCACTTGCCGATGCCGCTCGAGCCGCCCGTCACCTGCGCGAGTCAGACGAGAGGAGGCCATGAGAGTGAATGCGTGCGACAACGGGATATTGGAATTTTCAGCTGAATCGGGGAGGAGGATCGAGGGATTTTTGGTACCATCGTTTTTCAGGAGTTTGGGATTGCTAATTGAGCGTATGGCTATCGAGATGGACCAGTATCCAGACGTGGTGGTTTTGCGCGGTCGACGTACTTGAAATTGAGAATTCTTGGACTGAATAGGCAAACCACCGTAGTTGTGTTACGGGGTTGTTTTTCATAGTTACAGCGGTGAAGGTAGAATTGCACGCGACGGAAAGATCTCAGCAGATGGTGGAAATGGCTCGGGTGAAGCACTCGGAGGCTAGTAGACGTGTCATTTTCAGACCCACTGGAATTTTTTCATTGCAAGTAATTTCATTCTGACTCCCTAAAGCAACAGGAATAAAGTTCTTCATTCAAAACACGAAACAAGAGAATCTCGCCCTCGGAAAATCAACTCCAAACGTTAGATTTGTGGAAAAAGTTTGAGCCGCTGGAAGAGACCTCAAACGATCAACGAATCATTTCCAATTCAACTTAAACCCATGTCATGATGAGATAGATGTTGTAAGTGGCCATTATTCAATGCCGTAATCTGGAAATCTTTGATCGGATCTTGCACTGTGCGTCGCTTTTGAGAGATGCTTGGAAATTCTGGCTGGTATTCGACGATTCTCTATTGAGGGGTTCAGAGTCATAATGGACTAAGCCCATCTTCAGAACTTCACGGAGTTTGATTCATTACGAAGTAACAACGTATAAAAGACGTTTGAAGATAGTTTTCTATGGTAGAAAATACCGTAAAGATGATGAAGAAAATCTGTTGCCGAGTCTATCTTCTTATTTGTCGGTTTGGGAAAAGATTTGAGTCTCAATTTTCCTACTTTTCAAAGGTGGACTTAATCCACTATGACTCTGAACACCTCATACCAGTAACGCTGTTTCTGAATCAGCAAATTTGGAGTGTTTGTTTAGGTGCCAATTATTAATTACAGACAACGGTATTTGATTATATTTGAATGGTTTCCAGACAAAAAAAACAAACGGTCCCCACATATCAGCGATTTTTTACGTGAGATCTTCCTAGTTAACGGTTTAACAATTGACTTCATTTTTCCATATCAATAGAAATTCTCTTCGAAATTACTTTGCCGCAAAATCTCACGAATTTGTTTCTGGAGCTTGAATAAATTGACAAAAAATGAAAATATGAAGAGTCTCTTGCTACTGATCCTTTCTACATGAGAATCCCAAAATGGCACCCCATAAGATCCAAGGAATAAAAATATTCTGATCCTCTCTCGACTTTATCCGGCACGTCTTAATCTCTATTGGAAAAACTGTGAATGTATCTCATTCAAAATGCTCAACCAAGGAAATATAGTTTCATGGGAGAAACTCCTACCATATCAGTCAAGACTTTGAATGACCCGCTCACTCGACAGCCCACTTCTGAGCCGTGAAAAATCATAATAAGGTAGAAAATATCAAAACACTAGTAAAATGACGAGATAATGGCAAATTGGAGAGTTAAAGAATTTTCAGTTCTTATTTCTTTTTTTGGAAGCAAAACTTAATTTGGGCTTTATCCTTGTGATGATACGTTTTTGCAACCTGCATAGGAAATATTTGAATTGTTCCAGATTTTTAAGATACATGCGACAAGAGTTATTACAAAATATCGAATAACGCGCTTGTCGACTGTATAGACCTTTTGAATCAGCGGGTAAACTGAATAATTCATAATTTTCATCAATCTCAATTGAAATAAAAATATTTTGATATTTTAGTGAAATGCGATCGCTGAGGTTTGGTCAAACTTTGCCTACTCCTACACGTCATGTAATCTAATGTGTGTTCGTCCACATTTTTGGAAACTAAAAAATAAATTATGATAGTCGATAGATTCCGAGGAAAACATGATTTGCGTGAGACAAACGTATCATTCGATACTAAGATTATCTTCGCTTACAGTAGAGTATTCTATACAAGTGATTGTGATATCAAATAATAATAGTTATATCGGTAAGATCTTCCTCCATTGGCGTTGGACTGCAAAGGAAAATTTGTTCTTATTGTCGGTCATAAATTCAAATATAATGGCAGCGCCAGCTGACATAAACATAACCTCTGATGATACTGTCAGCTTATTAAAGACTATTTTCAAAAATCTCCGATGTAAACAAATAATCTTGAACAGTACAATTCGAAAATTTGAAGCAACTAATTTGATCAGTTCCTCTTGATGCTGTCAAAAATTTCGAATAAAAACCTCAGTGTACTCACAATAACATTTTTCTCGTGCAGTGAACCTTTTTTGTTGTAAGGCAAGCTGTCCTCTTGAATTTTCTTTTTGATAGCTCTTCTAATTATTTCATATGCGTAGGCCGATGCGGCTACGCTCAGAGTAAACACAACGTACACGAATAAGCCATACGACACATAGCTCAAAATCGAAAAAATAAAGTGAAAAGCGAGGGAGAACATTTCACATTGAAGCACGTGCGAGACAACTTTTTAGTTTTGGACGATGTCACCTCGTGTATCAGAGAAGAATCTTGATATTTATTGATTTAGAACGGTAAAAGGGCACGTCATCAACACACCGAATAGAATTACAACTAGAACTAAAATCGTTGACTCTAGACTCAACATTCAATAATGCTTGTTTGGAATTGATTCCAATACGTGACAACATCGCGACAGCTGTTGCGGGCGCTCTTCGCGGCAGCCGGCTCAACTCCGACGACAACCCACCGAGAAGGAAACATTGGAATCTACGGTCGGTATAAATTCGTGAGCTGGCAGCTGCTGACCTCTTCCAACAGTTTCTATAAGTGATACATGAGTGGCAAATTTGAATTTCCATACATTTATCTGGTCATATCTTGTACGGAACAATCGTCGCGATGGATGAATTGCGTGATGGGCATTCGATGTCTAGAATACAGGCGCTCTTTATCACGCTAATCCAGACGAAACTCTCATGGATACCTAATTTTACAAAAGTATGACTGATGGGGAGCTTCTACATATTATTGTCCACATGAATCTGTCACACTCTTTGCACGAATTATCGAGACAATCAACAAATCATCCGATGGCAATTCATCTCAATGATTAAATTAGTAGAATTATTTTGAGCTATGCCAGTAGTTTGATGATTTACATTTTGCAAATTCTGCACACATCGATGAAATCCTTCAAATCAAACAATTATGATCGGCTGTGACTTGTGCAATTTTAGACGGATATTCAGAATCCACTCTCCATTCACTGATTTAAATGATTCCAGTTCAATAATGAATCATTGGTATATCCAATGATTAATCAGTAAAAACTGACCCAGTCCTGAGTAACTGGACATCACTTCGACACTTGAGAAAAAAAGACACATCTCAACTTGTGAGAAAGTAAAAAAACCCTATCTCAATTCGCGAAAAAAAAGTTGTATCTCAGAGAGTTTGCGCAAAAGCCCTATCTCAAAAAGTTTGCATAAGGGATCTCTATCTTATTGTTTTTCGATCTTTGCATTGTAGGAAATAGAAATACCTCAATGAAACGATGAATTTGTCAAGGTAACGATTCAGGCCGATGTGATTTGGCGTCACAACACGAAATTCGTTCAAGAAGTATTCAAAATACGTCAATTTTCTAGAGCAAAATCTTTGCTTCAAAACTCAGTCTTCCGGAAAAAAACTGTTATAAATGAACGAAAAGCTGCAAAAGCTGCTTCCGGTTACAGAAAACATGTGCCAAACAAACAAAGAGCTGTTCTTCAAATCTCTTTTCCAGGGTGTAACGAGCCCTCCCCCCCCCCTCCTCCCCGGAACCGAGTTGCTTAATTAGACGGTAGGGCTTTTTAATTCTCAAGCATCGATTTCACACACGATGATTTGATTAGTAATGATCAATCGGCAAACGTCCAATAGATAATTGAATCACTGAATTTGCGATACATTAATGATGCATCAAAGTACATGTGCAATGATTGGATCAGTAAATTTGAAATCAGTTGCTAATGAGTCATTACATATGCAATCATCAAATCAGAAAATTTGCCATCCGTTGCTGGTAAATCTGTGCGTGCCCATGGAAAAATGAAAGCCTTCTTCAATATGTACGAGCATAGGCTTATCAAATTCTAAAATCATATATGATCACCAATTTTCATAGACCGTCATAGGTTTTCATGGGAATTTCTCTGAAACCTTCGAAGGATTTCGTAAGTTTTTATACCGATGTTCGGAAAGAGACGAGACTTGGCCAGTGAGTACCTGCGTCTCGCCTAACTTTACATAAAAATCACGATAAATAAACGTATCCCATGCAGTGCAATCGTTGTCAAGTACACTTCAATGATCACCCAGGGCACATGGTCAGAATTAGTACTCGTTGCATCGAAGTATGACGAGTCGTCGAGCGAATGACTCGCTCGATATGAGATATTTTGTGGGACAAAAGCCAATGCGGCTCCATCGGCTCCATCGGCAATATCCCATCGCAATCGCAGACTCGTCTGTTGATGCAGCCCGTCGCTCGGCGACCGCAGACACTGAGTCAACATTCAAAGCCACCCTCTGCCGCGGCAACATCCCCCATTGTAGCGGCGCAACGACGAGCCACAGCAGTCGCCCACCAACCCGATGTACCATAGGGGAGTCTGGATGACTTGCGGATTTCATGCGAAAAGAAACGCTGAGAGAGAGAGAGAGAGAGAGAGAGAGAGAGAGAGAGAGAGAGAGAGAGAGAGAGCTGACGGTGAAAATTCTATTCATGATAAAAGCGTCTCGTAGCCTGCCTTGAGATGAAGCCGCAGATAAGTATATGGCTCGTAAATTGTCTTCATTGATATTATATACTATATTGAATACTCAATTCATGTAAAACGTGAGATTCAATCCTTCCAAGACATCCATTCTAGAATTTCAGAGTCTATCATTTTTCCCACTGTTCTGAGTGAATTGATCGTATATTGGATCGTGAATTCAATATTATATCGTTACAGAGATGGTCAATATGAATCAGCGATATGACTTTTGTCACCCATAAATATTTATAATATCTCAATTTCTAAGATCAATGATTCCAAACTGTGAAATACTCACCACCATCTAATGATTGATACGATGTTATGGACAAATAGAAAATGTTGCTCTGATCTAGAACACAAGTTTTCTCACTCCCTCCAGGGAAGATTATGGAGCTTCCTGAGAAAATTCTCTTTCATAATTTAGTATACTCTTGGATTCTCTTATTCTATGACCCTGCACAAGAAACTTGACTACTAAGATATGATAAAGCGATGCCACCAGTGGCGCCGGGCATTACTCGCATAGTTCGCGTAGTTGCTAAAGATAGTTGAAATTGTTTGTAAATCACTCCCGTGTTTCTCATAAGAATATTATCAAGCTCAGATGTCCCATAGCGGGAAAATTTTTCTCCAATCTAAAGATGAAAGAATGGATGGATGAATTAAATACCTCTAAATCTTGGGCACGTTTATGATTTATGAATATGACGCCCCGTGATCCACGTAACTGACGTTTCTCATACTAATTCAATATTAGATATACAGTTTGTTAAACTACACAAAACATTTCTCTTGTGGCATAACTCGCTGAATAATAATCCAATGGCATTGCTAAAAGCCGTGGCTCAAAGAGACTGACAATGAAGATGAATACAAACAAAATGCGCGAAGACGGATAAAGTTGACGTGGAGCTAAGCTTGGTATATAACCCTTTCTGATTATTCTCCACATTTTGCATTTTCTTCACGGCATATTCCTGTTCAGTGCATCTCTACGACTGTCAATCCAAGAGTTACATTTTGTATTCTTCTGAAGTTGCCTTTTCTTACTTCGTCCTCCCGCCCTTCCTTGCCTGCTCATCGAAGTGAAGATCAACCTCTTAACCTCTTTTTTCACCTAAAAGAGTTTTAAGTATAATATAACAGTTGCAATTGACCTACAATTCTAACTCCGGCTCTGATGTTCGAGCTTTCACAGGGTATGAACATCGGCATTGTCAAGTATTTTTCAGAGCGTCAAAATATATTGATCGAATAATTGGACTGTAAGAAAGCTACTGACAAGATGAACCCCTTTCTAATATAACTTCTGAATTGCTTAATTGGAGAGAATTCATTCAATGTACTTCCGTATCTACTCGCCACTCACACAATACCCGTTACTAAAATTATTAAACCGGTATTACCCACGTTTGACTCGACTTGAACACCAATCCTTCTTATACCATTTGAATCACCACCCATATTTATAATCATCCTCTCAATGGAGGCTTCAGGAATGCGTACCCAAATCAAACAGAGAAATTGAAATTTGAACCTGACATGCTAAGCTCTTTGATTCAAAATCCATTTATATTGAGCGCGATCTCGCTGAAAAAGATTTTTTGAAAATTAGTCAGGATAGGTTTGCGGAAGGATATTTCGTTTTTACCATCTGCATTGCCATTTCAAATAACTATTCCGTGGAACCAATTATATTTCAAATTCATTTCGACTGTCATGGATGAGCCGTAAAAGAGACATATTTTATTGCTGAGCTCTCACGACAAAGTTTGATCAGTTCGAGTCACACACTATGGGTGCATGCACACAAGAGCTAAGATGGTAGAAGCAGACTCTTGGCGAGTCGTAATGAATACTTTTTTGATCGTCTATCCTAGGAAAAAATAATTCCTGAACAGTTCTTCGTCTTTTGCCCCCAGTTCAAACTAGACGACCGAAAAATAGCACTCGACACTCGCGCTAGATAATTTCCAATATTTTTCGCCATAATTTGACCCTCGCCTCCGGCTCGGGCCGACAAACTAACTTACCCACCCTTGTCTCAAAAATTATGATTGAGACATTCTGTGCGTGAAAGTTGCGCATGCGTACGGGTTAGCGACTTCCTTTGACAGATTGTCAGAAAATACAGTTTGATACACGGGCATAAAACCTATTTTTCAGTTTTTACACCCTTCTGTCAAAAGATGATGTACTGCACTGTGTATTGTATACCGTCAAATGAGACAACTTTGATCCAGGCGAGGGAGGGCAACTTTGTTACACCACGGGAAAGAGATTTGCAGAGGAGCGCTTTGCGAGGCGAAAGATCGTATGGGTCTAAAACCAATTTTCGTCGTTTGATACACGTGAACTATGTCTTTTGTCACTGGGAGCACCTTTAGCAGCTTTTCGATCATGAATGATCGAATTTTCCGAAAATAAATGTTTGCCCTTAAAAATCCACCTAATAACAAGCTTTCTAGGACGAATCTCGCGTAAAAGTGCTACATTCCATCGGTCCGTGGTGTCACCTTGACGAAACCGTCGTTACTTTCGAGTATTTTTATTTTCTGAAATGCAAAGATCAAAGACTCGAAAAGACCTCCTTCGTGCTGGGTCGGAGCAACTTTGATATACTCAAACGCGCCTCCTAAGATATCATCCAACATCGACATCATCATCAAATATCACGTTCTTTCGGATATTTGTTAGAGAGAGTTTCAAAAAGAGCCAAAAAGCGTTTCATTAGGACGTTTAGGAGCCGAGTTATGGCGATTGCCCGACCAAAACAAATGATTTTTGAGCATTTCCTCCATCTCAAGAAGCAGCCATGTGCGCCGACGCTGAGGTCTCGTGGCAATGCCTACACTCAGACAGTGATTGTGGGAGTTAGGATTTACGAAACGGAAAAAATCTCAGCTTTGAGATAGTGACTTGGGAAATTCGAGTCGGGTAGATTGAGTTGTTCTCTGGCATCTAAAGATGCAAAGTTACTATAAGTATAACTAAGTCACCACATCGCATTGTAACATTGTAACACTTTTTCAAACGCTCATAACTTCGGCTATATAGAAATATCCGTTAGGCTTTGAACACACGTCAATCGAAAGCTAGAATTGTTAAGCTTTCGATTGACTACAAATAGGAGTAGGATTCATGGTGGCATATTGTATTCACGAGCAAAATGAGAGAAAAATTACAAAAAGTGTAACAGAGTTGTCCCATTTGACGGTACTCTACTAGATCATTGGCTAGATCAAAGCGGGACGGTTCCAACCTGAATTTTCGCATTACTTCGAGTCAGCTGAGGAGTGAAGTAGTAGACAACATGCAAAGACACTCCAAGCCACAAAATTCGACACGTTGAGTGACTACGGCGTTCACGAATCAAAAGTTGACGCATCGATGAAGGTCCCAGCCATCGAATTATGAAGCATACCCCAAAACCTGTGAACTAGCGTCACCATCGAAACAACCTCGCCGCAGTGGAAAATCGCTCGGCACTCGTCATCAGTTTCCACAAAAACGATAGGATGGAATAAAATGGAGAGAGTGAGAGGAGAAGCACACAAGAGAGAAAAGAATGAGAGAAAGGGCCATAGAGCAAAGCTCGATCGCTGAGAAAAGCTCGCGGCGAAGCGAGGAAGAGAAGTGCTGGTGCCGCTGCCGCAGCAGTAGGCGCGCCCGGGCAGCCCAGGCCGCGAGGTGAACGATCGGCTGCAGGGCTCTGCCGCTGCCGCGCTAGGGGTCGCCCGAGTACGTGACCTTTCGCTCGCGCAGGAGCCGAGGTCGGCACTGCAGCAGAGCCAGCAGCATCCCCTCCCGGCGCCACCCCCGGGGGTGAATGCACGTCGCTCCCGCCCCCCCCCCTCTTCGACTTGGTACACTCTGTGTAATTGTATAGGCGAGCGTAGTGGCACGGGCGGATCCCTCGGCGATTTTGGTGATTATGTGACTGTCCATACAAACCCCTATTCGCGAAATTTTACCAACTCGTGCACGGATGGTGAACTTGTGGCGAAGTGTACCGGAGTTAGCTTCCTGGTTTATGAGCTGGACCACGGTGCGTTCAACGTAACTTGGTGCGCGGGTGAAGATGACGGACGCTTCGTCTCAGCGAGAATCATTTGATAGGCTCGTGTTCACACGGCTTCGTTTATGATCATCATTGATATCCAATGCGCGTGATTAGCTAAAAAATAATCGTCGATTCATGATTCGGAATCGTTTGTCACTCCTCACTGATGGGTTGAGGATAAAAATGCCAACAATCGCTAGCTATTCAGAGCATTCACTCGAATTGCGATATATCGGTGCTCATTATTCAACTGAATATTCATTCACTCATTTTAGCTGTCCCAGATTCTTTTATGGATTAACCCTCAGTTACCCACGTGAAATAAAGTAGAGCTCCTACCCACGTGGTAGAGTTTTGGCGCACCCTATCAAAATCGTTCTATTTTCGAAAAACCCGAGGAGAAAATGACACGAAAAAATTATTTTCATGAGCTTCAACTGCTCAGGAATCAGTAGTAACGCTTCCTGGTGAGTTTGAAGTACATATGTTGCCCTGAAAGATTTCTCATTAAAGTAATTCTTGTAGGTTAGGCCTGATAAAGACCTTGACAATTTTGGAAAAAACCATAGCGAATATTGCCAGGATAACTTTGAAAATGGTTCTAATAATACAAGGAGGCCTTAAATAAGCCTTTGAAACTTGTTTTGGAAGGATATTATCAAAAATGGACATTTTCAGTTCTGTGGGTGACGCATTTCGGGCACCTAATTCCGTTATATTTCGAGAAACACTTAATTAAAAAATTTTGGAAGTGGCACATCTGAAAGAGAATGCCAAAATAAGAATTTACACCCGAGTCTTAAATCCGACGAACAAAAATTCAGCTTTTTACGTGCGAATGCGATTTGAAGTCTGTCAAACGGCTTCCACGTGGGTAACTAAGGGTTAAGATTCCCGGTATCTGCGTATGGGGCTTATCTCTCAATATCTCGACACGTCTTTGTCAATGCTTAAACGCCGTCGGAGATTTCCAAATCGACATGAGCTTGATTATAGTCGTTCTAATTTTTTTCCGCCTAGGTGCGGAGAAACGCCAATTTTCCGCAGGCTTCGTATCGGAAGATTCGTTTTTTCCGCACCCTGAGGCGAAAAAATAGTAAACGCACCTAGCTCGCGTGAGTGCTTTTGGCACGAGGGCGTTGTAGCCCTCGCTTCGCTCGGGCTGCAATCAACCCGTCGCGCCCAAATCATCCATACGCGCTGTGGTACATAATATACTATATCGTCAGTCCTAGAACGCGATTGGTACAAATTTTTATAAGATGCCTGTAGTCAATCGCCCTCATTTCACCCGTTTCACTCAGAAATTTGATCTTATTCAGCGTTTTTCAGTGTACCTCAGCTCATTTTGAAGCTTATTATAGTTGAGTCATCTCATATCTTTATGGAGGCTACTTGTCCAAGATTTCTAAAGGACTATTGGGGCTGAACCTCTCATGTTAATCTAGATGGCAGCAAAATCCAATATGGCTGAATCTCAAATCAATTTTCGGAAACTTTTCGAAAAGGAATTGAATGAGCGATGAATATAAAAGAAATTATTTGTGCTCAGTGCTCACAATGCATGATATCAGTTTATCTGGAGAGGTTCAGACATCTGGATAACGGATTTGGCTGAAACTTTGGAAATGGTCTTCTTTTGGTACCAAAGATGAAATCTAAAGTCGCAGAGTCTAATGCCCTAATAGTTTTCTAGATAGTTTTTCAAGGTAAGACCCGAAAATATCCTTCTTAATCAGAATGATTTTTCTTTTTCCAGTGTAGAAAACATGAAAAAAATATGCGGCGAGACCATTGGATGGGCTTTCCTGAGATTTGCATGTGTGGAGAAGTAGATACAGCTGTAGGGGGCAAGTTGGGGCACTTATCTTACACCCCTTCTATTAATCCGCAAGCTTCTAGAAATTGAACACGATGTTGGATTTACAGCAATCGACGTAAAAGTAACTCTACCTGAAGCCCCCAATGCTTGGCGAGCAAAGTTGTCCGAAGAGATAGCAAGAGATAGATTCATTATCGAAGGTTCCGATGGACAACCTCCAAACCGAGTGGTTGACATGCGTTAGTTGAATAAATAATTTCGCTAGCCTTAGATGACGAGAACATACGATAAGTATATTCACATCCAAAGGCGTTTCCTCATGGGAGTCAAACTTATATCAGATTGAGACGTAATGGATCACTGCAAAGATTATGCGATCGTGTCCTTAGTCCTCAGTGTAACTCCATTTTTTTGCTGATTAATCCTGTCTCCAGAGATGAAAAGAACTCGGCAATAATACCGAATATAATATCGTGATGAGATATTGACATTATTACGATAAAAATGTTTCAATTAACAGACACGTGGACAAAGTTTTTCTACTCAATATAAAGATTCCATTCACATTAATCAGTTGAAATATCTACGACAGTCCCAAAAATGATAAGAGATATTTGACGAAATTATCTTCTTCGATCGCGGCAGAACTAGACGTATCCAAGCAGTACTTCTACAATACTAAGAGGTAAGCTTCACAAATCGAAAAGTATGGAAAGATTACTCATCCGCTTAAAAAAGTTCAGATTCCTTCAAGATTTTTTTAGAATGCATCTCGATGAGGAAGCGAAACGGGATACACTCGAAATGATTCTAAGATCCCGGATCATTAAACCGCAAGGAAATCTTTCAGAAATGATGGATGACAGTATTTTGCACGGTTTGCCTGGACCAATTTTGACCCGAAGGTGCTTGCCACTCAAAACTGATTTTGCCTACTCAAAAAACATGATGAATCAAGGTTTCTTTCCCAAGAATTAAAATCATCGCCGGAGCCGTCTTTGAGAAAAGTCAACTCGACAGTTTTTTCCGTCGGATTTCGATTAATCTGTGATCACACCAGTATCAGGTACAGTGATTGCTTAGCGGTTCATTAATTCACTATCTCGAGTAATGATTCACTCCAAAATATATCGAATCTCACCTTTGGATACGTTTTTGCTTCGTTAGAAAATTTTTTTCGTTGCGAATTCAACGACGAGAAAACGAGAGTCCGTCGCACTCCATTCATTGGGTTTTGGTCGTACCTTTTTGAACTCTAATACGCAGGTCTAGACACCATTAATTGACAAAACTCGGGCTTCGCCCTCGTTTCCACCAGTACACCTCAAGTATGTTTAGGGTTATCGTAAACTCGAGCTCTACCCTCCTGAAACACTCCTAACACATATACACCTTAGAAAAGTTTAGTTTTGGAAAATATTCGCTCCGCGCTTGGACACGGTGCTGCCCTGGCGGCTTCTTCGAGACGCGCCACGCGCTGCATGAAAGGGTTCGGAAGGTATTATGTATCTAGAATATATTGAGAACGTAGTTTGAGTAAATCGAATTCAAATTTAAATAGGTTGCTTATGGAGAAACGTGATTCACGCTATCGTTTTTGGATAGATCTTGTCAATAAGATGCCATAATGTTTTTCGGGTAACTGGGCTTATTATCCACGATTTAGCTTCAAACTTCGGTCAAAACTTTAAAACTTCCTAGCAGATCGAAAATTACGGAATTATATTTTGGACTTTTTGATTGTATCGTAGGTAACTAGTCGTATCGAAGGGTACCATAAAAAATGTTCAGCCCATTCCATCCGATAGCTTGCCGACTGGAGACACACATGTGCCGACATCGTTCAACTCAACAAACATTGTTTATGTGTGGATGTTTATTATATTGCTGATTCACAATGTCTAGATTTGAGTATTAGAGTTTACAAAATTGATATTGATGGCCAAAACTGGATGGATGGAGTGCGGCGGACTCTCGCTTCCTCGTCGTCGAATTCGCAACAAAAAATTCTCTAATAAAGCAAAAAACCGTATCCAAAGGTGAAATTCGATAGAATTTGAAGTAAATTATCACTTGAGATAGTTAATTCAGGAACAGCTAAGCAGTCACTGTATTTGGTACTGGAGATGATTGATCACAGAACAATCAAAACTTGATGAAAAAAATCGTTGAGTTGAATTTTCTCAGAAAAAGCTCCGGCGATGATTTTAATTCTTGTGAGAAGGACTCTCATTCATCATATCTTCGAAGTAGGCTGAATCAATTTTGAGTGGCAAGCACCTTCGGGTTAAACGTGGTTCAGGCGTACCGTGTTTGAGGAACATGTTTCAAATCATCTCGGAACCTTGCTATCCGAGATATTACAGAGTCTCTCGCCGTTTTCTCGCTGAGACGCGTCCCAAAACACTTGCGAAGAAATCGAAATATTTGTTTGATATACTATGCGGAAAAGTTGACTTTACGCACGGTCCATCGAGTTTCTTCTCTGCATAGTACATCGGATCAATAGTTTTCGATACAAGGGTGGGAAAGTTGGTTTCCGCAGATCAAGTGATATTTTCCAAGAAAAGGTCGGAATTATCACGACGATGCGGAAACCACCCGCCCGAGTGTCGAACACTATTTTTCCGTCATCTGATCTGGGCAAGAAAGTCTAAGAACTGTGCAGGAATGGCACTTTCCCAGGACAGATAACGGAAAAATAGAATCCATTACGAGTGAGGAGCAGGATGTGCGGAGTCATTGCTTTCCGCGGCGCGAGTGATTGTTTCAAGCCCGAGCTGAAGGCGAGGGTCTAAATTATCACGAGAAAGCGGAAACTAATGACTCCGCACTCGTATCGAAAAATACTATTTCAATTAGGCATGAACCCAACGATCTCAAATGATTAGTAGACTTTATGAAATAATCCGATAAAATCATCAATCAATTATCCAATATAGAAGGCCATATTACAAAGATAAAGTACGACACTCTCCTCAAGTCATGAGGGGCGTAGGTTTTCTCGGGCTACTCATTTTCATCATGACCATGGTTCCAAGGATTCGTGGAGGAAACAGTCAATGTAAGTAAATCTTAGAAAAGTCATCGGATAAATCAGCAACCATCACGGTTTATTATGGCAAAATTTGTTGAAAAACTGGAGGTCCGTACGATATCTATGAGGATATATAAAGATCAAAATTCCATAGTCATCTTCCCAAAATTATCACATTTTAAAGTAGATCTTCTGTATCTACTCAAATCAATTTCCTTAAAAGAATTTGAATAAGGGTAACCTATGTAAATCGAGAAAATAATTTGGGCGGTGACCACTGCATGCACGAAGTTAACTTGGACGGTACTTTGCTAAAGATCAAGTCCTTGGTTCGAAAATGTGGATCTATATAGTCTCAATGTAGGTACAGTAAAGAACAAAGTGAGCCGATTGGGTTGAGAAATGTGTACAGGATCAACGCGGTACACAACGCAATACGCATGTGGGCGCTCCTAACCATGCTCTTGACTCGTATTCACAACGATAATTACAAATTATTCGCAAGGCACTTCTCCCAGGTTCATTTTGCATACGATCAAAGTCGGAGACGGCTCATTTTGTTCCTGAACGCGCGGAGAGGGAAGAGCGGGTAAAATTTCTGCTCCGTTTTTAGCGGATGAATGAAACATTTTCGATCCGAGCATCAAGTTTCTACTCAACTAGAATAAAATACGACTGTGTTCCACAGAAGAAGGGACAGGGACCGCTAAGTGGAAGCACGCCATAAACGAGCACAACAGAAATTTTATCCGCTCTCTTCACTTCGTGCTTACAGGCTTTGGGACTGTAGGAACACTTTTTCGAAGAAAGTCCCAATCTTCCGCAAGGTATCGTCAAAGTTGAGATTATGAGTGTGGTGTCTGCCACGCAAACTATTTACGCTTCTCATTGGAACTGCGATTACCCTCAAGTGAGGGCTCTTTGTGGCGAGCGAACTCTTTTTCAAGCTTTACATAAGTCTTTTGAAAGAAATCTGTGTCTAAAAGATCTTGATTGTGTTTTTCATTATCACTATTTCTCACAACCTTGAGATGCAATTCAAGTGTAAGGTTCAAGAAGTATACGCGATTACCAAGCTCAACTATAACATTGATAAATTCGTTTATCGCGATTGAATGTTGTTACTGCATTCTGTAATGTGGAATATGGTGGAATCTCATCGTAAGCGAGGCTTTCTTGATGAAATATTACTCTGCTGAGAAAGGGAATTCATCCTCATTCATGATATCACTCTAGAAATCGACTCAATATGAGCTCGAAAATTAGAAGCATAGAATCCGTGGAATCTGAAATATACGAATTTTTAATCTACTTATATTCCACGAATAATACTCCGCACACCTTATCGTACTTCTGTGACATTTGCCCCATTTCTTCAATAATTGAGTATTACCTTCTAGCTTCAAACTCAGAGAAACCCGAGGAAGAATGTCACTATCGAGGAGAACTTGTCACGAGACGAATATGTGATGAACGTTGTCAAACTTTGCAGA
>JAPYYZ010001192.1:0-16089 GCA_030522705.1 Eretmocerus eremicus
GACGGAGAGAGAGAGAGAGAGAGAGAGAGAGAGAGAGAGAGAGAGAGAGAGAGAGAGAGAGATCCAAGGTCTTATCACATTTGAGCAGCTTTAAGCTACATGATCGAATGAATCCATTAGTACTGTTTGAGCTTTTCCATCTTGACATGTCACCCGACTCGAACCTTAACAGCGTGACCATTCTGGCGGATTTCATGAAAAAGTTCGAGCCTGAATTTTTTTAAATCGCGGAAATTCATAAGCTCGGATACGAAAGTGATGGGAGAATACATCGAAATGGACCATCATTCCTTGGAAACGTACATCCATTTCGAGTTCTATGAGGGAGTTGAGTACTCTGTACTCGAAATTCTCCGTACGAGCAGAGGGCGGTGTTAGGCATGTGATCATCCCTCATCATCACATCCCTAACACCGCGTCTTATTGCGGTAGCATTGACCCCAATTATAACGATGAAGAACATTTTCCTACATATTCTGACCCATGGAACACAATTCTGGTGTCTTCGTAGCACGGGAACAGGACACAAACTAGGTGTTAGCGGATAACGAGAGTGACTCACAACAGGACTTCACGAATATGGAGACAATGGAGGGAGAATGATGCGCGAGCTGCACCGAGTCTCCGCTCGACCTTCTCAGCACGAGAAGACCAATCCGGATAACGAACCCCGTTTTTCCTTAGTCTACGCAGCGTTGATTGAGTAACGTTTGACGATGCTGCAATTGTGGAGCTTGCAAAGGTATCCTCACAAAGACCGAAAAATACATGCGCTGACGGAATAGAATGCACAGCGAGACCGGCTCGTGCTCATTCAAGCGCTGTCAAATCTCCGCTGAGAGCAGTTTCACTTGATCAAAGAGAAGAGCCCTATGAGGACGGAGACTGAATATCGTCTCCGCCTACGCAAGCCCGGGAGTTTGGAGCACGTCTACACTAGACATCGTTCTTGACCTCGGAAATTCATCGCGTACGGGAACTTTACAGAAATCGTCCAATTTCTGTGCTGAGATGACACGTAAACTTCTGCGTACGCAGATATGTTCCGGAGTTTTTTTTTGTGGGCCAGGAAGAATAGACGATCCCACTTTTGAATTCCTCTTTATGCAAGTGGACTGAATATAGCAAATTGGCCCAGACCAACCGGGTAATTTTTGTCGCAATCATTGTATTCTCTGCGCGTGCGAGACATTTCTGAAAGGCCCGGCTAAGAGAGTTTCGTGCTTTATGATCTCATGAGAGATTGAATGGAAGATTCAAGATAAAGAGAAAGAGAGTTTCGTGAGTGCAAAAAAGTGCTGATAGGTTTCCGCTGAGAGCACTTCCGCGTGGACGAAGGGAAGAACCCAGTGGGAACGAGAATTGCATATCGTCTCAGTATACGCAAGCCCAAAAGTTTGGAGCACGCCTACAATGGACATCGGCCTCCCGTACAAAAATTCTCCGGAAGTATTTCTGTGGTGGGATGACATGAGAATTCTGCCTACGCAAGTGGATTCACGAATTATCCTTCGTAAGGGAACGAAAAGAAAGCAATCTCACGCGCAAACTTCGTTCCATACACGCGGACTGAATATCAATTTCATGCAAGCAAATTGTTCAATCTCGTCGCACTCGGAGTATCCTGTGTTTGTGCAAGATCCATTTCTGACGAGCTCGGCTGAGAGTTTCGCGCGTGCGCAGTAAATTGCCGATGAATGTGCACTCAGAGAACATTCACGCGTGGTGCACTGCTAAACCTTATACGCCTGCAAACCTAATAGTACCTCTGCTTACGCGGGATGAAAAGTTTGGCATGTGAGAACCACTGTATATCGGGTTTGCGTATGGAAATTCCTTGGCAATGTAGAAAGTTGCATGGTATCTCATCATGAAAATTGTCCACGTTAGCGAACTTCTTCTTCTGGGTGCAATAACGGGATATCCCACGCTTGTGCGAGGAGTTGTCAGTAAATCGAAAAAAAGACTCTCGCAGAACAGTTCTGCTCAGCGTTTTCGCAATTGGGTTGGTCTTTCGAAATGCGGGTAGATGGCGGGAGGCCGGACGAAGGTTTTTAGATACAATTCCACGCGGGAAACTGTGGGGATAGTGCACTCCCTGTAACCTTTGGCGTACGCGAGAACGATGTCCACTGTGCGAACTTCTCATACCCAGTTTCATGTGTGAATATTTTTGTGGGCAAATCCTTCATTTGCAACTCATGCGTGGATTAGCAAAATCTCGTTGACGTAAGCGAATCACTGCGTGGACGGTCTGTCCGCATATACTTTCGTACGCGAATCTACCTGTCTGCTGCTCCGATTGTGTGCGGCAATATTCACGTACGCCAATCCTCGTGTCAGCGTCTTATGCACGGCTTTTGGGGATTCGATTATCATGAGCTCGATTCCTGCGCCCGGGCTCTATGCCTGAATATTCTCGTACGCGAGCCGGAGTGCGGCTCTTACGCTGATCTGAGAGATTTGGTTAAAGTAAGCAAATTCAGATTAGTTGGGTTCAAGAGGGGATATTCTCTGTGGTCCGTGCGCGAAACTGAAGAATTTAGCCATCATCAACTTATCGTACCCAGGATCATGTGCAAATATTCTCGTAGATGAATCCTCCTATTAGCGACTCTTGCACGAATTTGCAAGATTTGGTTGTCGTTTGCACATCATGGCTTGTGTGGCCTAGAGGTAATATTTTCGGACGTGAATTCTCTTCTCCGCGGTTCATGCACGAAACTGGAGGATTTGGTCATCATAAGTGACCTGGCTACTGTGCGCAAATTTAGTCGTTTTGCGTGCACCCGCGGAAATTCTCGCACAGGAATGCCCGAGTCGCCGGCTCATGCGAAAATCATGGAGATTTGGATATCATGCACGGATACCCGGCGCCCGAGTACCGTGCACGAACATCTTTGTTGGGGAAACCTCCGGTCTGCGGCTCTTACGCCATCCTGGAAGATCTGCTCAACGTTTGTAAATTGCAGGGCGTAGGGTCCATGCGCCAATTTCGGTAAATCGTATATCGTATGCAAATTTTTTGCGTCCAGGTTCCTTGCGCGAATATAATTGTACGTGAATCTTCTCGGTTGCGGCTCACACGCGAATCTGGATGATTCGATTAACGTACGCAAATTTCCTGTGCCAGGGTCCTATAAGCGAGTTGCTCGTATGCGAACCCTTCCATGTGTAGCTGGTATGGAATCGGCAATATTTGGTTATCGTACGCGAATTCCCGTAGCCGATTGTGTGCCCAAATATTCACGTACGCAAATCGTCATGTCGGCGTCTCATGTGCGGAGTTTGGAGATTCGATTATCAAGAGCTTGTTCTCTGTGCTCGGATTTCTTGCGCAAATATTCTTGTACGTAGGCCCTCCGGGTCGCGGTTCTTTACGCTGGTCTGGAAGATTCGTGTATAGTAAGTGAATTCAAGATAATTTGGATCATGAGCGAATATTTCCGTACGCGAATCTCCTTCCCTGCGGTTCATGCGCGGAATTGGGAGATTTGGTTATCATCCGTGAACTTCTCGCACCCAAAATCAAGTGCAAGTATCCTTGTAGGCGAATCCTCTCATGTACGACTCATGCGCAAATTTGCGAGTCTTGGTTGACGTCCGCAAATCTGCGCCTGTCATCTCTGTCCGCATATATTCTCGTACGCAAGTTTCACAGTGCTGCTTGGTACAAATCTGAGAGACTTGGATATTGTACAGGGATCTCGGCATGTCGCGTGCACCCGCGAATGTTCCCGCACGGGAATCCACGAGTCATCTGCTCATGCGAGAATCACGGAGATATGGTTATCGTTCGCGAATATCCGGCCCCGAGTTCCATGCACGACTATTCTCGTATGCGAAACCTCTCATCTGCGGCTCATGCGCGGATCCGGATGATTTGGTTATTAAACGCGAATATTCTGTGCCACGATCTATGAGCGAGTTCCCCTCACGCGAACCCTGTTATGTGTAGCTCGTACGTAATCGGCGAAGTTTGATTTTCGTACGCAGATTGCTTGTAGCCGATTGTGTGCCCGAATATTCAAGTACGCAAATCCTCGTCTCGGCGTCTCGGGCGCAGATTTCAGAGATTCGGTTATCATGAGCTTGTTCCCTGCGCCCGGGTCCCATGCACCAATATTCTCGTACGCAAGTCTTCCGGGCTGCGGCTCACACGCTGGTTTGGGGAATTTGGTTATAGTACGCGAATTTGGTTTGGTCCGGTCCACGAGCGAACATCTTCGTTCGCAAATTCCCTTATCTGCTATTGATGCGCGAAATTGGGAGATTTGGTCAGCACACGCCAATTTCTCGTACCCAGGTTCATGCGCAAGACTTTTTCGTGGGCGAATCCTCCTATTTGCAACTCATGAGCTTTGCAAGATTTGACTGACAAACTCAAATCTCGATCTGTCAGATCTGTCTGCGTATATTCTCGTAGGCGAACCCTCTTGCCCGCTTCAGCACGAATCAGCGAGGCTTGGATATTGTACGCAAATTCTGGCGTATTGTCTGCATCCGCAAGTCTCTCGACACCCGGTTTTATGCGTGATCTCGATGAATGAGTTATGATACGCAAACTTTCCCCAACCAGGAGATCCGTGTTTTGAGTTTCATGGGGAATGACAGCTCGTGTCTGCGTACTGTAGAGGTGGCTTGTCTCGTTGGCGGATTTCAATTCGTTGGGCCCGAAAGTCGATCTCCTCGTACGCGAATCCCTCTGTCCCTGGCTTATGTGCGAATCTCGGAGATTGCATTATCTTCAGTGAATTCCCTGTGCCCTGGTCGATGCGCAAGTGTCTTCATGCATGAATCTCTTCCTCTGCGACCAGGGCCGGCCTCAGCTGGCCTTGCGCCCCTGGGCAAAATTTCATATGGCGCCCACTTGAGGACAGAGAAGATACAAGAGGAAAATTTTTCTGTCGAAAATGGGAGAGTTTCAGGAACATGGTCGATTTTATTGTCTAACTATAATTCACACTCGACAGAAGATGACACATTTTAGGAAGAATCGAGATATTTCTAATTCTCAAACAATTGCACTCATTTGGTTGAAGCTCTCTTTAGAAAGAAAGTTCTCGGATTTTTCCTAATTCACTTTTCGAGCTTCCTCACTAGCAAGATCTTTGATAGCCTCGGAAGGATCTAAAGAGTGCGCGAGGTCATTCTCTATCGATAGCGTAGCTAAGCTAGAGAGTCTATCTTGCATCATAGAAAATTTTGAGGCGAGGCCGTACACCGGGGCCATATTGGAAAAAAACCTAGTGAATTGTAGGTGGCGCCACTGCAATTACCGACCATCGCTGAACAGCGAGACGGCATGTGGCGCCACCATGACAGTTTGAACAAAACGAGGTGTCTAACCCGAAGTATCATTTCTATGCTTTGGGACTGTCTATCTGCAAAATTATTGACATGATGGGGGTTTTTCCCCAATACCGGGGAGGATCACGGGCAAAACTCGCTGCTCGACCGTCGGCGCGGAGTATACAGAACTGACAAAAATCCCTCTCGTTTTATTCTAGAGTCTCGGATTCATCCCGAACGGGCTAGTGAATGATTTCTTACATCTCAGGGATCATCTGCATCATTTTCTGGATGATAGAGGATTTTTCCCGACGACCAGGTAGGATCGCGGGCGAGACTCGCTGCTCGACCCTCGGAGTGAGGAGTACAGAACCGACGAGAATCGCACTCGTTTTTTTCTAGAGTGTCGGATCCATCCCAAATTTGCTGGAAAGTATCTGGCAAGTCCCAGAAATCATCTGCATCATTTTCTGGATGATAGAGATTTTTTTCCGATTACCAGGTAGGATCGCGGGCGAGACTTGCTCCTCGACCCTCGGAATGGGGAGTACGAAACCGACAGAAGTTGCACTCGTTTCATTCTAGAGTCTCCGATCCATCCCAAAATTGCTGGAAAGTTATGAGGCAAGTTTTTGGTATCATTTTCATTGTTCCAAAAATCATAGAGCATTTTTTCTGATTACCAGGTAGGATCGCGGGCTAGATTTGCTCCTCGACCCTCGGGGCGAGGAGCACAAGACCGACAAAAATAGTTCTCGTTTCTTCCCAGAGTTCCGGATCCATCCCAAAAATGTTAGTAAATGATCTCTGTGGAATTCAACTGCTCCCATATTGCATGTCCCCAGGCTCATAACAGGTGTGGAAGTGTTGAAACCCTTACCACTATTGAAGCCTCATTACTTTCGATTTCGAATCACGCGCGCGTGCCACTGATGCTAACGAGCGTGATTCTCAAAGTGGCGCCATCTGCCTGACTGCGAGCGCCGGGCAAAGATTCGACCAGCTCGTGCTCCGCGGGCCTGCAGGTTAGACTACCGGGTTCGCGTTCCAGAGATTCCAAGAGTTTGATTGTGAGCAGCGGGATGCGGGAGTGCTCAACGGAATCACTAAATGGAATCGGATCGGATGAGCAACAACAAGAAAACCTCATGAGAGATGATATGGTTGATTCCGTTGAAACTGCGCTATGGGCTGCTCGCGCGACTCTCGCACTTTATATACATGCCATTGACATTAAATGTTACCTAATTGATATCTGCGGTATGAAATCTCGATATCCGGTCGTGATATGGTATATCTATCAGAAAAACAGGGATCTAAGATGTTTTCTGAGCGTGTTGTTATGGTCAAGATTCTGGTCGATTTCTCTTCCTCCACCGTTTTTGGGGTCAAAATAGTGCAGTTCTAACGGAATCGGTCATATCAACATTGCAACAGCTAGTTTCACGAGCATATAAATCCGTCCCATTTAACACGCGTGCGTTGAAACCTTGGTACGAACCATTTCCGCGAGCTTGTAGAACTTGATGTCCGAGGCTGCCATTTTCACATAATTACGAGTCGGCTCAATCGAACTGTGGGATAGTTTGATACCCATCACTATCAAAATTTGAGAGTCGTTTGGAGAGACACGAAATGCCTCTTCCAACCCGATTTGAAACTCAAGAGTATGATATATAGAGTGTGACAGTCTGAACAGAGAACAACAGATTTCTATGAACATGTATCAGAAGGTTCGGCACCTACTTCCTCGTTCCGTATTTGAACGTTCAAGAGCTCGGAAAACGCTAGTCATTGTAGGTTATGCGATTGATACCGTCATTCCATGAGAAAAGTCTAGTGGTATCCCCATTATCTAATCAAATCCTATGTGTAATATCTCATAAATAGTTGATTAGTTCGATTAGATTGGATGCAGGATTGTATATCCCATCAAATATTGAAATGAATTCCTATTCGCTGGAGTTCCAATCCACGACTCATGTCAAGTCTAGTCAAGTGTTTTCAATGATTCTTGGAGTATCGATTCAATAAACAGACCAAATCACGGGAGTTTTTCAGGGCTCAATGGACTTGATCATTCCCGACGATTGAGTTGACAATCGTGTTCGCTCATCCATGATCGATTGCAAACATGTGGAAGCTATACCTGAACAAAGTGTTTGCTCTGCGCATGCGCGACTTAAGGCTCCGCTGGGGGCTTGGATACTCATTGTCGCTCGACATGGGACCAATATGTTCTCGATTGATCATGGATGAACGAATAAGACTTAGAATAGATTTCAAACAACTGAAGCTGTTCCGACAGAGAGATTGACCTTACAATATAACTTGAAATGATAGAAGAAGGAGTGAGAGAGCTTCAACTTCCCAAAGTTACAGAGATGAATTGTACAGAACTAGATACCCGATAGGAATCCCTCTGAATGGCGCAGCCCGTTTTTTGTGTAGCATGGAATCACCGAGAGAAAAAGACGATTCCTACTCGATAATCTTCCCGGATAAAATTTGGCATTGAGTTTGCCACCGAGATATTATTGGGGGTTGATAGCACACATTATACGGAACATTCTCCCACGAGCATAAAACAAGAGGAAACGCATAGGGTGCCGGATAGAAATCTTCTCTAAAGGCACGGCCCGTGTTTTTGGTCGCATGCACGGAATCACTGGGAAAAACGGTGATTTCTACGTTGATGGAACGCTCGTATACAGCGCCGGCCCAAGAGGGGCGAAGCGGGGCGTCGCCCAGGGGCGCAAGCTCAAGGGGCGCCAAAACTTCGGCGTCTGGAAGGGACGAGATCTCGCCAACGAATACGCGATCAGAGCGCGAGGAAGAACACGAAGCTACAACTTGTGCTCGCATGCAATGCATACCGTTTGCACATCGCTTCGTGCTATTGTTCGCGCCTGCCGATATACACAAAGAGGTACAATCGTCCCGGCTGCACGGCTCGCTTTGACGATAATCCATCTCATTGCGCGCCTATTGCGCATTCGACCAGCCGATCTCGCCGCGGCACAATGTAGCCAGTGCGGTGCGACGGTGAGTCCGCGGACCGATAATTCGATCTTCTGCGCATATACTGCGCATTCGGCAAGCAGCCGACAGCCGGAGGCACGAGATGCAGACTACTGCAGTCAGCTGTTTGGCTAGCTGTAGCGGTAAGAGTGCAGCAATATTGTTTCGAGCTCACTGAGTTCACAATTTGCCCGTTGTTTGAGCTACATATTCAGTTTGTTTGAGCAGTCCTGCTTTTGTGGTGCACGTGCGGATGTCATTCACCCACTAATACCCTGTGGAGAAGTTACATGCAGGTAATGAAATCCGAACCCATCCTACCCCCCTACAATCACCTTGTCACTCATCAACCCGCTCCGACACATGTCCCGGAAGCGAGCCACCGATTGTTTTGACAGAAGTTGATCTCTTGTTAATGTCGTTGATTGATATCGTGGAATTACAGGAATGCACAGTCAACCATTTTTGCGTTCACGATACGAAACGAGAGATTCATTTCCGGATCCCTCTACATATTCAACTCGATACTAGAGAGTATTTGACCTCTGGTGACTTTTATGATAACCTTTTTTCGTACTCGCTTGCAAGCGCCCAAGTCGTATTTCATACTATTGCCTTGTGGAAACTATCATGTAGATTCTCTACACACGCTGCTTCCATACATCTCCACGCGATCTAGTACTGCATCGTGTCCAACAAGTAATTTGTGACATTGTGACATTATCAAGTGCACGTTCTGGTGGCGTGAATGAGCAATGTAACTTCATAAGAATACGGATATGACCAGTTTTTCATGGACTTCCTAGCATCGGTATAATCCTGCAATCGACACTGAATTCCTCTCGGAACCGTGACTTAATAATCGAAGGAACCATTATGTGTGATCCTCCCGAGACTGTGGAAATTGACAGTCACAAGTGTGTATTGGGTCACATTCCGTGACATTTTGTTTTTGGAAATTCGATTTTCTGTATCTCCTGCTCATTTTTAGATCGAGAAAACGGCTAAAATTAGGAGTTTGTGATTGTATAAAATAATTCTGAGCTCAATGGCATTGTCATCAGAAGGTCTGACTCTCAATCATGTATCCTTCCTCTATGTGTCACGGAATGTGGAAAATCGACATAAAATTACGTCTCACCATCTATCGCCGTGGATCATTGTGGGTCATATGTGGCTTCGTGATAGCAAAATACGATCAGAAAAATTTGAACAGTACATTTTGGTCGACCGTCATGTGGAGTGAGCCCTTCTACGAAATGTGACAACTTTTTGGCTTTACTGATAGAATCGCCCGTTTCTAGGCCGTGAGCTGGAGGTACTCGATCTCCCGATCTTAGTGCATCAAGAATTCCATTTCTGACACGTTTGAAACAGGAAATTGTTGGTATGAAAAGCTTTCATACTCTTGAGAGATTTTCATAGCGTGAAATGATGCTGCCACGGAATATGACACTATTTCCACGGGAACAAGTTTTTGTTGATTAAACTTACATATACTCACGATGGGGCTCGTATCACTGTGTAAGAGTACCCTTCCGAACCTCCACTTTGGGGGATCCTAGAGAGAATAATTCCAATGAATAAATGGTGGAGTCAAGGGGTTGATGGATACATCTCATAGTCAGGGCATGCAAAAAATGTGTCATTTCGTCCATAACGGGGCGTAGTGGGTTAAAAAGGCATCTCGTGTCTCTCCAAACTACACTAAAATGTTGACAGTGATGGGTATCAAACTATCCCACAGTTAGATTGAGCCGACTCGTTATTATGTGAAAATGGCAGCCTCGGACATCAAATTCCACAGGCTCGTGGAAATGGTTCGTACCAAGGTATCAACGCACACGTGCTAAATAGGACAGATTGATATGCTCGTAGAACAAGCTGTTGCAATGTTGATATGGCCGATTCCGTTAAAACTGTACTATTTTGACCCCAAAAACGGCGGAGGAAGAGAAATCGACCAAAATCTCGACTATAACCACACGCGCAGAGAACATCTTAGATCCCTGTTTTTCTGATAGATATACCATATCACGACCGGATATCGAGATTTCACACCGCAGATAACAATTAGGTAACATTCAATGTCAATGGCATGTACATGAAGTGCGAGAGTCGCGCGGGCAGCCCATAGCGCAGTTTCAACGGAATCAACCATATCATCTCTCATGAGGTTTTCTCGTTGTTGCTCATTCTTCGATTTCTTCGAAGATCCTCGAGAGATAAAAGGATCTCATATCAACAATCCACAGTGGTCATGTCTATTCGTCTTCAGCATATTCCATTACGAAAAGTTCTTTCTCTCACGCGAGGCTCCAACCTCAGCTCATCGAATCATTCATTCACCTCTTTGTTCATATCCATAGAAAAATGAATTTTCCGATTCAATCTTCGGTATACAGAACACTCTCCGATGTCTGCGCCTGCTAAGACGGTGGGGAAGGAGCCATCCGGCTCTGGATTCAAAAGGAGAGAGGCAAAAAGTGATAGAGAATTCAGACGAAGTAAGAAATCGATGTCCATGGAAAAATATGTCATTCCTAAGATCAATGAGAGTGTTCAAGGATCATCCTCAATACGTCCATCTGTAGGAGAGCGAAAAGAACCAGTCATTTCACTGTTACTTCGTATTTCATCATCTGGAGCGGCTTCAAATCCCAACACCAGCGAAGATGCTGTGATTCTTGAGTCCGCGAGATTATCAAGCATGAAAGCACTCCTCGAGATGAAGATAATGATTTATCAAACATAGGAAATTGGTCTAATGATCTCAAAGGAGAGACCATCGACTACCTTATTGAGAAAGGTCCAATGCAAATCTCACTCGATCGATATCCTGAGAATATGCAAGGTCGTCATTTCTCCAATACATGCTATCACAGGGAGATTTCTGGAACTGAGAGCTTGAAACGTCAATGGCTTGCTCATTCTATAGCAAATGACTCAGTTCTTTGTTTTTGTTGTGAGCTTTTCGATGAAACCTCGTCAAATATAAGATGGAATTCTACTGGCCACAATGATTGGGTACATTCCAGTGAAAAGCTCATCTCATATGGAAATAGTACAAAACACAAAGGATACTATAAACAGTGGAAGGATAGATTAATAAGACTGAGAACAGGTAAGAACATAGATCGACTTGAGATCGAATTGATCAAGAGGGAAACTTCAAGATAGCAAGTCGGGCTCGAACGGCTGATTCATATCACTCTCTACCCTGCAGAGACTAATTCAGCCTCTGAAGCTACTTCTGATAAATTGTTCACTCCCAACAATGGGAAGTTCATGGGATTAGTGCAATTAGTTGCGAAAACTGATCCAGTGATGGAGCATCATTTGACTTTAGCTATGTCCGGCGAAATATCTTCTCATCATTGTGGGAAGGACATTCAGAATGAACTAATTAGTTGACTAGGTGGGAAAGTAAATCCTGTCATTCGATTGAAATGCTTAACAGCTGAATATTTTGCAATAATTGCGGATTGCACTCCAGAATTCTCTCGAAGAGAGCAGCTCTCTTTGGTCCTGAGAATCGTCGACATATCTGAGGGAGAGGTAGGAATCGAAGGATATTCTTTAGGATTGTTCAATATCACGGATTCAACTGGCATCGGTCTTTTTGAAGTTTTCACTGAGAATGTGAAATAACTCGGATTCGTGATCATTGATTGTAGGGGTCAAGGATATGATAACGGGGCGACCATGAAGGGAAATAATAACGGTGTTCAGAGAAGTGTTCTCAATATAAGCCCACTAGCATCTCATGTTCCTTGCGGGAGTCACAGCTTGAATCTCGTTCTATGTGACGCTGCACAATCTCCAGTGGAATCCATATCACTATTCGGTATTCTCCGAAGATTATCCACTCCATTTTCTGCTTCAACTCAGCGTTCGGCAATTCTCTTAGATCGTGGTACAGTTTCGACACTAGAATGTCTTAGTGACACTCGCTGGGAGGCCAAAGTAAATAGTGTGGAAGCTGTTCGTTATCAAATAGCTGACGTCCATGATGCTCTCATCACATTGTCTGAGACCGAAGGCTGCGAGCCTCAGGTCGCGCACGAAGCAGTATCATTAGCTGACCAACTGAAAGATTTCAATTCTCTGATCTCTTTTGTGGTCTGGTTCGATGTTCTCTTCCAAGGAAATATTGTAAGTAAGTCTCTCCAAGCATTCAAAATGAATATAGCAGAATGTGTGAGACTCTTGCGAGCTTGTCGCGCATATCTGGAATCGTATAGAACAGACGGTTTTAGAAATGCTATCATTAAAGCTAAAGAGTTGGCGGTAGAATTGAACATTGAGGCTGAATTTATACCTCTAAGGAGAATGAGGCGAGTCAAAACCCATTCCAATGAACCTGCCCACACTCAGCATACCATTGATAGTCCAGGAAGAACTTTAGGAATCGAGTTTTCCAATCCTCTTTTGGGTGTGGCCCTAATGCCAATGAAAAATGGATTCAAACAGTTACACGAGGATCGTGATTTTGGAGTTTTTTGTTCAAGCTTGAGAAACTCCCAGAACGATTGAAACTCTCAGAGCTGTGCAATGAACTGCAAATTAAACTCACAATTGAGACAAGATCATCATTCAAGGAATTTCGCTTTGCGATGAACTCATCAGCATCACATCTTTCATGACCCGGAGAGGAAAGAATGAGATTTCTCCCCTCCGAACATTGAATTTCATGAAGGAACATGACTTGCAAGATTTGGATCCAAATACATGGGCTGTTTTGCGAATAATAATAACAATACCTTGACCATTGCTAGTGGAGAACGTAGTTTTTCTAAGTTGGAGCTCATCAAAACTTATCTAAGGCGAGGCCGTACAGCTCTGTCTTACCACGTGATCTAGTGACTTCTTCGTTTCATGAGTATCTCAAGATTGACAATACGGATTGACTTCAAACTTGACGAGCATTCACAAAATGCATCAAAGAATTGGGCTATGAAGAGTCATTACGGAGAAAATACAAGAAACTTGTTATTGCAAAACTCACACAACTCGTCGTCTGCTTGCATGGAGGTGGACACATGAGCCGACGTGCACACAATCAATCACTGTGCGTCCAATAGATGGGTTAACCCGGATGTCTCTCCATAGCGCGATTCTCCTGGATTTAGTGATTACGTTGAGCATTCCTGCATCCCGCTGCTCACAATATAACTCTCGGAATTTCTGAAACGCGAACACGGTAGTCTAACCTGCAGGCCCGCGGAGCACGAGCTAGTCAAATCTTTGCCCAGCGCTCACAGTCCGAGAGATGGCGCCACTCTGAGAATCTCGCTCAGCAGCATCAGTGGCACGCGCGCGTGATTCGGAATCGGAAGTAATGAGGCTTCAATAAAGGTGAAGGTTCCAACACTTCCACACCTGTTATGAGCCTGGGGACATGCGATATGGGAGCAGTCGAATTCCACAGAGTTCATTCACTAACAATTTTGGGATGGATCCGGGACTCTGGTGAGGAACAAGAGCTATGTTTGACGGTTTTGTACTCCTCGCTCTGAGGGTCGAGGAGCGAATCTCGCCCGCGATCCTACCTGGTAATCGGGAAGAAATGCTCTATGATGCTGGAAATAATGGAGCTGATACTGAAAACTTGCCACATCACTTCTCAGCAATCTTGGGATGGATCGAAGACTCTAGAATAGAGCCAGAACGATTTCTGTCGGTTTTGTACTCCTCACTCCGTGGGTCGAGGAGCGAGTCTCGCCCGCGATCCCACCTGGTAATCGGAGAAAAATCCCCTTTTATTCGAAGAAAGACGCAAATGATCCCTGAGACTTGCCGAATACTTTCCAGCGATTTTGGGATGGATCCGAAACTGTAGAATAAGACGAGTGCAATTTTTGTCGGTTTTGTACTCCCCACTTTGAGGCTCGAGGAGCGAGTCTCGCCCGCGATCCTACCGAGGAATCCAGAAGAATTCCCCATTATTCGAAGAATTATGCGAAACATTCCTGGGACTTGCCGAATACTTTCAAGCAATTTTAGGATGGATCCGAGACTGTAGAATGAAACGAGTGCGGCTTTTGTCGGTTTTGCACTCCTCACTCCGAGGGCCGAGGAGCGAGTCTCACCCGCGATTCTACCTGGTAATCGGGGGGAATCCTATATCATTCAGAGAATGATGCAGATGATCCCTGGGACTTGCCAGATACTTTCCAGCAATTCTGAGATAGATCCGAGACTCTAGAAGAAAGCGATCGCGATTTCTGCCGGTTTTGTACTCCTCACTCCGTTGGTCGAGGAGCGAGTCTCGCCCGCGATCCCACCTGATAATCGGAGAAGGATCCGATGTCATCCAGAAAATGATGCAGATGATCCCTGGCGATGGCCAAATACTTCCGAGCAATGTCTGGATGGATCCGAGACTCTAGGCTAGAACGAGTACGATGTTTGTCGGTTTTGTACTCCCCACTCCGAGGCTCGAGGAGCGAGTCCCGCCCACGATCCAACCAAGAAATCCGGAAGAATCCTCTATCACCCAGAGAATGATGTGAATGATCCCTGGAACTTGCCAGATACTTCCCAGCGATTTTGGTATCGATCCGAGACTGTAGAATGAACCGAGTGCGACTTCTGTCGGTTTTGCACTCCTCACTCTGAGGGTCGAGGAGCGAGTCTCGCCCGCGATCCTACCTGGTAATCGGGGAAAAATCCCATATCCTCCAGAAAATGATGCAGATGATCCCTGGGACTCACCAGATACTCCCCGTCGATTTTGGGATGGATCCGAGACTCTAGAAAAAAACCAGTGCGATTTTTGTCAGTATTGTACTCCTCACTTCGTGGGTCGAGGAGCGAGTCTCGCCCGCGATCCTACCTGGTAATCGGAAGCAATCCGCTATCATTCAGGAAATGACGCAGTCGATCCCTGGGACTTTCCAGATACTTTCCAGCAATTTTGAGATGGATCCGAGACTCTGGAAGAAAACGATCGCGATCCCTGCGGTTTTGTACCCCTCACTCCGAGGGTCGGGGAGCGAGTCTCGCCCGCGATCCTACGTGGTAATCGGAAGAAATCCTCTATCATCCAGGAAATGATGCGGATGATCCCTGGAACTCACCAGATACTTCCCAGCAATTCCGAGATGGATCTGAGACTTCAGAAAAAAACGATCGCGACTTTTGCTGGTTCGGTACTCCTCACCCCGAGGATCGAGGAGCGAGTCTCGCCCGTGATCCCACCTGGTAATCGGAGGAAAATTCTCTATCATCCAGGGGATGATGCAAATGATTCCCGGAACTTGCCAGATACTTTCCAGCGATCTCGGGATGGATCCGCGACTCCAGAGAAAAACGATCGCGACTTTTGCTGGTTCGGTACTCCTCACTCCGAGGGTCGAGGAGCGAGTCTCGCCCGCGATCCTACCTGGTAATCGGAGAAAAATTCCCTATCATTCAGGAAATGATGCGGATGATCTCCGGGTCTTTCCAGATACTTCCCAGCAATTTTGGAATGGATCCGAATTTCTAGAAAATAATGAGTGCGATTCTTGTCGATTTTCTCATTCTCACTCCGAGGGTCGAGGAGTGAGCCTCGCCCGCGATCCTGCCTGGTAATCGGGAGAAATCCTCTATCATTCAGAAAATGATGGAGATGATCCCTGGGACTTGCCAGATGGTTTCCAGCGAATCTGGGATGGATCCGAGACTCTAGGGAGAAACGAGTGCGATTCTCGTCGGTTCTGTACTCCTCACCCCGATAGTCGAGGAGCGAGTCTAGCCCGCGATTCTACCTGGTAATCGGGAGGAATCCTT